>JARHVA010001264.1:1257500-1527500 GCA_037957365.1 Torreya grandis
AATTCATTAAGGAAATGACTTATTCAAAAATAATGTTAAGATTTTTAAGAGGTTCACTCAATGGTTGGATATATTTATTGTAAGTTTCCATGGTTACATTATTATGGATAGGTGAAGGAGTTACAATAAAAATAAAAAATATATACTAATCAAAGGTTGAGGAAACTCATCACACTCATGTTTAACTCCCTCCTCTATAGATTCACATTCATAACGTGTCATGTCCCCTTTTTAGTTGACATCTTCAGAATTCATGGTTAGCCTATTATACAACCCTCATAGGCTGATATGATGGATAGAGGGTCTTGATGGAGCTTGGCTTGGCTTTAATTAGCGAAATTTCTATAGTTGGCTTTCATTTGGGCTCTTGTGGATGTTGTTTGCCTGAGCTCCTATTATATAGGGACTTTTGACATGCAACAGAGCACCCTTATTTTGGTATGGTCATGTGCAAAATTACTCCCTAGTTCACCAGCTTCAAATGGTTTGAGGATCAGACATGTATTGAGGGAGATATTAATATTTGATTGATTTAATTGAATATTAATTATCTAGCATATTTTAATTGAGAAACCCTAATTCTTAATTATGAAACCCTAATTAGGGCAAGCACACTTTTTAGAAGATATATGGGTTTTTTATTGGAGAGACGCTAATATGATTATGATTATTGATTATTGATATTGAAGAATTTTGCTATGTTTTTTCTGAGAAGGAGCTAAGGGTTTTTAGTATTCCAGTTGCATTGGAAAACATCCACTCTTTAGTGTGTGCAATTCAGAGGTTGTGAGAGATCAACCGATCTATTTCCAATTTGAGAGATAACTTCATATAAAATATATCATAGAGGTTTACAGGTATTTCTTTCATTAGTTTTTGATTTAGAAAATTATACAAATAGAAATCTTTAGATTAGGTGTCCAGCATACAAGCCGTGTTAGCTTCTATTTGCTCCTGTATGGGATCCATACAGATCCATGCAAATCTATACCATTCTGTAGCAAGTTGGATAGCACCATAGGGGACCCAGAGATTGATATTGGTAGCTCAGTGATCGACATCAGCCGACTTAATACCAATGTCAGCAGAGTAGCTAACCAATAGTGACTGATGTCGGTAGTATATCGACCGATGATGACAGAATAACTGATGTTGATGACTATCTTTTTTACACAGTAACCCAAGCCACATAGATCTAGGGTATTTTTAGATTGCTGGAAACAAATAAGGTTTTTAAGATAGTATTTTAATATTCTTTTATATGCATGACAGAGTACTTTAATTCTAATCATCTGGATGAGTAATAATATCTTTGATTTGCTAGTTGAGAGATTATACTATGGTTTATTTATTTATTTGGAATTATTTTGCAAAACTCACAATTTTTCTTTTTACATGCATAAAACACCAAAAAAATCAAAATACACAAAAAAGCAATTCAAAATATCCAGTTTCAGAATTCAAGGGAAACAAGGGATATTACAGTGGTATCAAAGCTAAATCCTGCCATCCTGAGGATTTAGAAATCTCATGCAGCCATAAGAGTTTGGACCACATAGGTACAACACACACAGTAGAGCCTTACTTGAAGGTACCTAAGTGTTAGAACAATAGCTGTTTACGATGAGTGATAGGCATGAGGGTAGCCCACCCAGGGGCCATAGACATAATGATGATTAGGACACTAGAGAGTTCTTTCGTGTTATGGTTACATGCTAGCAGTAGATGGCACAGGCACTACAGGCACTTACTACTATGGTAGAGAGGATGAACCCACCTACTAGATAGAATGGGGAACCATGAGATAATAGGAGTGCTATAGTTAATCAGAGACCACAGCTGGCCCATTGCAGGACTGCTAATAGGCCTACACATCCTACATTTGTTTAGGATGAACTAGAAGAAGCACCAACAGAGGAGGCAGCAGGAGATTCCCTATTTGTAGATGCCCTCATGGATGCAAATGATGAGTGGGACTTGTTAGCTCCTCAAGTTTGAGAGAGGATGACCTTTGATCATTTTTTTAATCAGAGGAGAGAGCACTATAGATTAGTTAGATAGGACAGGAGGCCTAGAGGTGAACTTAGTGAGCTGAAGAAGGCTACTGGCAAGCTTTCTTTGACCACTTTTGATGGGAGTGGTAAGGTGACAATGCAAGCTTGGGTTCATAAGATTGATACATTCTTGGCATTGGGGCCAATGACAGAGATAGAGGCCATCAAATACACCACTTTGTACTTGGATGGAGTAGCACATGATTGGTGGTACCATGGTATGGTAACACTTCAGCATAACCAGGTGACTAAGTACCCGGACTTCATGGATAGGTTGGTTGAGAGGTTTGATAGGAAAGATCCTAAAGTTTACTTTCAAAATTTGGCATAGTTGGAACAAACAAGTAACTTGGAGTCCTTTATTAGTGATTTTTAGTGATTGGCAGTCATGGTGCCAAACATTTTAGAACGTAGATTGGTAGTTCTCTTCATGGAAGGATTGACAGAACCATTAAGAGGCTGGATCAAAGCCTTTGATCCTCCTTCATTATAGGTAGCTATGAAGAAGGTGTGAAGTATGGAGATGGTAGCCCCATCTAGTAAATCTAACTCAAGAGGTACTTCTTCATGTAGGGATAATAAGGGCTTCAACGGTAATAGAGAGAGACCGGATTTTAACATAGATAAATCAGGTGTTAAGAATGATTCGAAGGCAAATCTAGCAGCACCACCTTTGGATTGAGAGGCTCTTAATGATCTACATAGGAAGAAGCTTTGCTTCTACTGCAAAGGTCCTTATGATGCTAATCACAATTTCCCTTTGAGGCCTAAGGGCAAGGCAAATTGTTTAATGTGGGATTTTTATGAGGATTCAGAATCAAAGGATTCCATGTAGTAGGATAGTTTTGAGGAGTCAGAGGTAGAGGCTTTAGAGCCTAAGTTAGAGGTAGATTTAGAGCTTCACATACAGGAGGCACGCCTATCTAGCATTTAGTTGGCTGAGTCATTCAGACTCCGTGGAGTTTTGGCAGGACAGAGGGTCATCACCCTTCTTGATACAGGAGCCACACATAATTTTATAGATGCTAGATTTGTGGAGAAGTGTGGACTAACTACAAATGATTTTGAGGGCATTAGAGTTAAGGTGGCTAACAATCACACTCTTAGGTGTGAGTGGATGATTAGAGACCTCACATTGTGCTTGAACAACTATGAGTTCAAGGCTGATTATTATGTGGTGAACATGGGGGATATAGACTTAGTCTTGGGCATGAAGTGGCTTCATTCCCTTGAGGAAGTCACTCTTCATCTCAAGGACATGGAGGTCCATTTTGATGTTGATGGGAAGACACATATTCTTAAGGCAATATGGGGCAGCAACATCAAACATATGTTTTTTCATCAGATGGAGAGGCTCATACGATGCAATATGGTAGAGTGCATTGTTGAGTGCACATTGGCACCAATACAGGAGAGACATGTGCATGAACTTTATCTTGAGGTGAGTTCAGTTCAAGAGTTAGCACATGTGGCAGGGACTCAGCTTTCTTTTACAGGTGGGTCACATGTGGATGATGATATGAGTATGTCTAGTATTCACACTCAGGATTTAGATATTGTAGTGGGTATAGGAGATAGGTGCGTGGAGTCAGTTGGTATTGTTCACATTATTTAGGTGAGGAGTTTACTTGAGTTTCCAGTTGATTTCCATTCATGGATTAGATGTTGGGATCCTTATTTTGGTACTTGGGATGATGTGACACCATTGGATGAGAGTTGTGATAGACATGGCATGGAGTTTGCATTGATTGACAACGGCATAGATCATGACTACATTTGGGATCTAGGTGGATTGATTGGTTTATCAATCAACAATTGCTTGAGGACAAGCAATTTCAAGAGGGGAAGATTGTCATGTCCCCTTTTCATTTGACATCTTTAGAATTGATGGTTAGCCTATTATACGACCCTCGTAGGCTGATATGATGGATAGAGGGTCTTCATGGAGCTTGGCTTGGCTTTCATTTGGGCTCTTATGGATGCCATTTGCTTGAGCTCCTATTATTTAGAGACTTCTGACACATAGTGGAGCACCCTTATTTTGGTATGGTCATGTGCAAAATTACTCCCTAGTTCACCAGCTTTAGACGGTTCAAGGATCGGACATGTATTGAGGGAGATATTAATATTTGATTGATTTAATTGAATATTAATTATTTAGCATATTTTAATTGAGAAACCCTAATTCTTAATTATGAAACCCTAATTAGGGCAAGCACACTTTTTAGAAGATATAAGGGTTTCTTATTGGAGAGAGGCCAATATGATTATGATTATTGATTATTGATATTGAAGAATTTTGCTAAGTTTTTTTGAGAAGAAGGAGCCAAGGGTTTTCAGTATTCCAGTTGCATTGGAGAACGTCCACTCTTTAGTGTGTGAAATTCAGAGGTTGTGAGAGATCAATTGATCTATTGCCAGTTTGAGAGATAACTTCATACAGAAGCTATAACAGAGGTTTATAGGTATTTCTTTCATTAGTTTTTTATTTAGAAAATTATACAGATAAAAATCTTTAGATCAGGTGTCCAGCATACATGCTGTGCTATATTTTATTTGCTCTTGTATGGGATCTGTGCAAATCCATACCATTCTACAGCAGGCTGGACAGTGCTAAAAGGGACCCAGAGACCGATATTGGCAGCTTAGTGACCGACATTGGCCGACTTAATACCGACGTTGGCAGAGTAGCTGACCAACAGTGACCGATGTTGGTAGTATATCGACCGATGACGGTAGAATAATCGATGTTGATGATTGTTTTTTTTTACATAGTAACCCAAGCTATACAGATCTAGGGTATTTTCAGATTGCTGGAAAGAAATGAGGCTTTTAAGATAGTATTTTAATATTCTTTTATATGCATGCCAGAGGACTTTAATTGTAATCATTTAGAAGAGTAATAAGATCTTTGATTTGCCAATTGAGAGATTATACTATGGTTTATTTATTTATTTGGAATTATTTTGCAAAACTCAAAAAAATTCTTATTACATGCATAAAACACCAAAAAAATTAGAATACACAGAAAAGCAATTCAAAATATCAAGTTTCAGAATTCAAGGGAAATAGGGGATATTACATAATGTGTATCAATTCATATTACTACATTGTTATTACATTTGTCTGAATAAAAGTATTATTTTGGTATATATTTTGATATTAGTTTTTAAAAATAGATAAATAATTTTCACATATGTTTATATCAATTACTATTTATAGAGAGATAGATGGAATTTATCTATATGTTTTTATTTCTAAAGAGTTAAGGAATTCCACTTTATACACATTTTTCCCTATCTAGAGAGAGAGAGAAGGAACTTCATAATTTTCACATTTTTTTTCCATTTATATATAAAGAGTAGGAATTACACATTATTCACATGTTTTTTCCATTTCTATAAAAAGAAGCAATTGCACATTCTTTAAATTATTTAATCATTTCTTGAAATAGAGAAGGAATTTCAAGTTATTCACATTATTTTTTATTTGTAGAGAAAGAAATAAATTCACATTATTTTTTCATTTATAGAGAGAGAAGAAATTTTGTATTTTTCACATATTTTTTCCATTTATATGTAAGATTTATGCTTTTACATTTTATGACGATTAACAAGATGAAATGATGTGGATAATTTTAGAGATAAATAATGTGTATTAGATAATGAATGTTCATTTTTTAATTCATAAGGTGTTATATAGATATGCACATGTTTATTATTATGTTTATCATTTTATTATATTGTATAATTCAAAAAAGATGGAAAAGAGGAAATAAGAGAAGAAGGTTCTATTATATATTCATTAGTGGATTCATTTTCTTATTCACTAAAGACTTCACTAATATACAAACCTCTTTATTTTCATCACTAAAATTATATTCAATGTTATTATAGAAAATATATAACTAAAATTATTTATAATTACAACTATCAACATTCACCATATATGTTTTGTTATCAGTCCACTCACTATCATAAGGATAATGAATGTTTTTTTTTGACAAAATTTTATGTCCATAGGATAATGGTCACTAGGTATTTTTAAATTATTATCCATCTTTTATTCACTATGATATATAAAATCTATTGAAAAAAAATCAAGGCCTCATCCAAGTCAATAAAAAGGCATTAAAATAGAAATCAGATCTGAAAACCTAAGATAATAATATGAAGCCATAAAAAGATGAAACCTTAAAGGAAAACTCAGTGTTTAATTTTTTCTTGTCATGACCATATTTGACCTACATTTGTTTCATTTGTTGATATGGTTTAGTTGTGAACTATATGGGACATATTTATTTGGTTTACTATTGTGATACAATTCTTTTATTTATTTTGATCCATTATTATATGTTGAGACATTTATGTGATATACCTTTCATTACAACATTGGATATTATGATTAATGTGTTATTGATTTGTTATTTAGTTTGTAATATTATTTTAAATGTTTTTATTTCATTTATTCCTTTACAATGTCCAAATACTAGTAATGGTCTATTATTTGATTGTAGGGATAGGTACTTTAGTTAGATTATGTTTGGACCTAAGCAACAGAGAAATATAGAGGAATAATATGAATGAAATTGAAATCATAAATTTTATAAGTAAGCTGATCTTGACGATATTGTTGCTTGAGTGATTTTATTTTCTTGATTTTAGTGTTGAGATATTATTGTTTCAAGTTTGATTTCATTATCAATTTATCAATAGTCAGTTTTCATTTTTGTTCAATCATTACTTAGATTATTTTGAATTCCAGATTTATTAGTGTTACTGAATTGAGTTATCATTATGACTACTATTTTTTATTTGCATCCATCATTATTAGTCATTCTTGTTCATTGTGTTTTTTTCTAGATTAAATGATTTTTCAACTTTAACATATTATAGGTCACTAGATGTTATTATACTCATAGTCAAAATTTTGTTGTGTTGGATCTTTATTGTTGTGCATGATTTTTCTTAGTACTATTGGGATTTGATGAATAACTTCAACCACTCTTTTAGTTTAAAGGAATTTGAAATGTGTTTTATTAATCTTGGGCTTAATTTTATTATCAATGTTGGATTGCAATATGGTTTTTATTTTATTTAGTATTAATTGGTTATGAATACCAAGTCTTAATTTGGATTTTCATTAAGTTGTATTAGGTGTAACAAACCATCTTGGGTATGGGATTACTTATTTCTATTGTTTTTTTATTTTTACTATAGTGTTGTAGAATTGGATCCCCACATGATGTACATAGGGGTTAAAAATCTTCCAAACCATTTTAGGGTTGAACTTTATCATTTTACTTGTTGTTTTAGGAAGCCCTATGTTTTGGTGAGACTCTATCAAATTTCATGGATGGTGGCCAAGGAAAATGGTGAAGCAGTTAGAAAATGTGAGTTTCCTTCATAGTTTAAACTATAGTTTGGTTTACATTTTCAACCATGTAATAAGTTTTATGGAGTCATCTGGTGGATTGACAGGATTAATAATGGAACAACTAGTTTGGTTGAGGCATGTGGATTCATTCTTGCATTGGATTTAGATTTTAATGGAGCCTTGGAAGCCTATGGATAGAGGAGAATATCTTTTATTTATTTCATTTTAGGATTCCAAGTAAGTAATGTAGTAAAATTATGGGTTTCATTTTGATTTATTTTTTGTGCTGCAAATTGGATATGTGCATATTAATAAGTAATCTCTTATTTTTTTGTCTTGTAATAACCCATTATGGTATATAAAAATATAAATATAACTCTATAAGGTTTGAATGGTTTTTAGTTTGTTATTTATTTTATAATCATGATGGCAGTCATTACATCTCAGCCTATCATGTTGTTGATATATGTTGGTATATGTATTTTGATACCCTTTTTTACTACCATTAGGGTTCATTAGTATTATTAGTTGTGCCTTTTTTAAATGTCACAACTATGCATTATTTGATTTAGGTTTAACGGGTAAACTCATTATGTATTTTGGAGACCTCTAGCTATGTTCATTCAGGTTTTGTAATGTTATATGTTTCTTATAAATCTTGTTGTGCATTATGTAACTGCATCCATGATAGGAGGCAATGACATTTGTTGCGTCTCTAGGTGGTTTTGAAATGGTCATTAGGGTTTAGACATATAATATTTTATTATTATTTTTACATGGCTATGTTTGACATATTTCCATTTTATGATATAATCATAAAGAGTTGGCTTGGTTTTAGTGAAACATGTGTAGATCATTTTGTGTGATTTTGGTCATGGTGTTTGATTGTATTCTTCTCACATTATGAGTTGAATTGTATTGAGAAGTTATGATTAATTAACATATATATCACTATGATTTCATTATAGGTTCTTATATCATTTCAATTGGTGAAAATTGATTGAATTTATTCTTATTTGTAGAAAAGTCTATTCTGGTCAACTTTGACCCATAGCTTTACATTGGGTGTTACATTATCATTTTTTGTTGGCTAAATTTATTATCTTCTTATTGTGAGTTTTTATTCTAGCTCATTGACATTTATTAAGTTGGTATTTGATGATTATTGTAATATTATTGCATTATAAGTATTTAAGTAGCATATTATATTCATCAAATAGAATATGGCTTGTAAATTAAAAATTTCAAACGAATGAGTGATTATCATAAATATGTGCCACACTAATGGATCTTGGTGAGATGGAATATGAACATGTGGATTATTTCTTTAGTTTGCTTGATTGATTATTTTTTTCAAGCTCATGATGTTTTGATTGTCCTTTACCCACCATTTCTTTATTTCCCTGATTCATATCCAACTAATGGTTGGGGTGATATAGGGCCACTTATGTTTGGGCTCATTAGGATTGGCTAGGTGTATTTTGGCTTCATTATAATGTGTGAAAAAAAAATTTGATAAAATTATTCTACATCTTTGATGTTCTTTCTTAAAATTGAATGTAAATGAGTTGATTTCTTATTATGTAATTAAAAACATTCATTATGTTAATGATGGTTGTTATATGATGTGAGTTAATTTTATGTTTACCTTTCATATTATGATAAAATATGCAAGTTGGCCTATATTTGTGATTAGAGGTTGATATTTAGAATATCAGATTCTTATGGTATTATCAAAGTTCATTATGGTATTTGATGTTTTGAAATTTAGATACATATTTTTGATTGATACCTGCTAATTATTTATTACTAAAAGAGTAGGTAGAGTTGTAATGTAACTTCTAAAGCTAAATGTTTAAATTGGGAAGGTAGATACATTGTCTTCTCATAGTTTCATTAGTTTACTCATTTATCTTATAAAATGATTATGTGGTCAACAAGATGTTTCAAGTCTATATGACTATCCCACATTGTTTATCGTCAAGTCTATGATATTGAACTAGCTGGGTAATTGAAGCTATAATTAGTTATTATTGAAACACAATTATAAGATTTATTTGTGAGATATTATGCAAGGATTTTATGATAATGTGCATAAGAGGTTGGGGATTAATAATTTTAGGATTAAGAGGTATTGGTTTTGTCTCATGTTTAAATTAAGGAGTCAACTTCACTTGAGTAATTCCTAATAAATTGATCCTTATGATTATTGATAATGAAAAATGTTATTACTCAATCAAGACAATGTGTCAATTATTATGGTAGATCATTATGTTATGATATGTAATCTTAATTATATGTAAATAATTTTGAATTACCTTGATCTAACTAAATCTCCATTAAAGAGATGGAATAATTAATGATACTCTTTTTGAGACTTATAAACAAGACATTTATGTCATTAATCTTGTATGGATTAATAAGAATGTAATATATTACAATTATGAGTGGGTGTCTTAAAGGGACTAAAATATTCATAAGATTTATATCTAGGCATGAAGGTTTACAATTGTTATTATAAGTTTTTATAAGTATTAAACTAAAATATTATTTGAATTCAAATTTATATATCTTCTAAATATTATTCGAATGCAATCATTCAAATTATAAACTATTATATCACTATTAAAGTGTTATGGACTATTTGTATAACTTTGTCTATTCACTTGACACTAAAGATATAAATAATATTATGTAAATATTATAAATATGATGAATATAAATTGGTAAATAATTTGTGAACAATTAATTCAATAAATGATTTAAAATCAAATGGTTATTCAAAATAAAGGCATATTATTATAGAGGATCACTTTATTCATATTTGTAATAGATCATTGGAATATTAAAGAAGTTAACCTACATCCTTAGAATGAAAATGAAGTTTAATTAACTTATATTAGAAAATTTGTAATTGAAAACTCTCCATTAAAAAATAAATAAGAATGAGGAAGACCTTGACCTAAAGTATTAAACAATAAGGTTATGCTAATGTCTTATCTTGAGAAAGGTCCTTAATTAGACATGTCTTGACCTATGCTTTTATCTAACCTTTCCTTATGGATTTGTTAGATGTTCTAAACTAGAATGTAAGCATGGTTGTTGAAACATCTCTAGAAACTTAACAAATTAACATTTATTCGGGTAATTAATGCAAATTTTTCCTTCTGCTTGAGTATTAATTTCATAAGTTATTCTAAGGATTTATATTGCTTTTAAACATAGTCATTTCCCTTCATCTTTTCTTAATTTTTGTGATTCAATAGAGTTTTCTTTAGTAAGATTAGTATGTTTAATTTTTTATTAAATGCATTTTCTCTCTACCTTGTTTTGATGAACTTTTGATAAATTACCAAATGAGGTATTGGATGTTTCATAGCCTATGAAGATACTTGTGTAAGGGAATAAGATAGTAATAACACCACTAATAAGGCTAGAGTAAAGTAACCAAATAGGCATAAATAAGTGTTTCTACACTAACCCACTTTTATTTGAATACTAATTGGTTAAACACTTCCTAATGAATTTATTGTTAAGTTCTATACTTGGTCTAGTTCTTGTGTTGGCTATGACATAATTATGGATCTGATTATGTTTTTTTATGGTAAACTCTGGTTAAAAATTTGTACCATAGTTATTCATCTTGGTATCTAATAAAATGGTGGTTCTTACATATTGATATTAGAGCCATGTTTACTAATCTATGAAACTTTAAGGAATGTTACTTGTTGCTTTTCTTATTGAGTTATTGTTTTTTTCTCCATAGTATGATGAGAAAAAGATATAGAATAGAAGACAACAATGCAAGGGATGTTAACCCTATTAGAGGTAAATGTAGAGGCTATAGGGCCAATATTATTAAAAGAGAGGAATGTCATCTCAACAATGTTAGTAGTAATGTTGGACCCCCTAACTATGAGGAAAATATTCCCAATGCTAACTAGATGGTAGTTTTGAATGGAATTATGAATGCATTGAATTCGCTTTTTAAAAATTGGATACCCAAGAATCAAGGTTAAATAATATAGAAGGTGTTACAGTTGAATAACTTCCAATTATTAATAAGGTAAATCTACTGAGTAAGGACTTCAAAATGACCCTATTAATGTGGTTGATCTTATCATCATGAAACTGAAAAAGTTACTGCCACCAACTTTTTTAAGTGAGGAACTCGGTGATACAACTAATGCATAGTTAGTGTACCTATAGAAGTATTTTAATTTGCATGACATGTCTTCCAATGTGAAGGTAAGATTGGTTTATTATTTGTTAGTAAGAGCTATAACTCTTTGGTGGAACCATATTTGTGCTTTAGAGGGTTAGCAACCATCGACTCCTACTTGACCTACTTTTAAAAGGTAGTTCATAAAGAAGTATCTTAGCTCTAAGTTCAAGTAAAATAAAAAAAATTATTTTTAGCTATTGAAGCAAGAGAATATGTCTGTGACTGAGTATGAAAAAAAGTTTTTAAATTTATTTCATCATGTTAATTATATGCATGAAGAATAGACTAAAGTTACTAAGTTTAATTTGATTTTAAATTAAATATCGATGCATGATGTTAGTATGACCAATCCTAAGACTCTAACTACTGCTATAGAATCTACTCATAAGGAATAAAGTAAGGAAATAACTCATCAAAAGGTGAGACATGATTTTAAGTATAGGAAGAAATAATCTAAGAATTAAACTGTCCCCTTTGCATTAAAAAATTAATAAAATTTAACTCAAATCATAAATTTACTGGGAGTATGAGTGGTTTCAATAAATTTCAAGAGAAAATAAAAATTTCAAAAATTGGAATTCTTCTAAGTCTATAAAATTTTAAAAAAATAGACCTAAATTAGTCAAAATGTGCTTACCACTGGGGAAAATACTATTCCATTGGCACCACAAAAAAATATAGTATACTAGGAAGGTGGTAGTATCCACTAACACAATGATTATCCTAAACTAAAAACAAGTCAATCATCCAACCATAGAATGTATTTCATTATGGATAATAGAGACAAATATTTCCAAACAACTCTTATTGAAATCAAAGGTAAAATAAATGATTTTTTGTTTCAATTGTGTTTGATTCAAGAAAAATTGATAGTTTTGTTAATCCTAACTTAGTAACATTTTGAGAATTGATTTTTTTTAATTTTAATGATGTTTTGGATGTTAATTTTGTATCAGGCAAAAGGGTGTCAATTACTATATGTCTTGAGCATGTAATCTTATACTTAGGTAGTTTCTAGACCCAAGTCAATATTTTTTAGCTGTTATTAGATCTTTCGATGTTATTTTAGGAATGGACTAGTTTCAATATCATAAAACAAATCTATAATGTTGTATCAAAGTGATATATTACTATAATTATTTGGGAAAACCTATAAAATTTCAAGGTTTTATCAAATCAAAATTATGTAATTTCTTATCATCCTTACAACTAAAGAAAATAGTGCATAAGGGCTAAAAATTATATGTTGTATAGATACATGAAATAAAACTTGTAATAGAATCAACATTTAAAGAGTATCTATTTTTATAATAATTCTTTGATGCTTTCTAGAAAGACTACCTGGTTTAGATCTTAAATGTGAATTTTCTTTTTATATTGATGTAATTTTAGGGGTAGCCCCTACATTTAATGCACATTATCATATGAATGTAGCAGATTTGTAGGATCTAAAAGTTCAACTACAAAAATTGATAGAAAATAGTAAAATTAGGTGAAGTGTGTCATTTTGGGGTGGACTGGTGCGCTTTGTGAAAAATAAGGATATAACCTTATGATTTTACATTAACTATCACATGCTTAACAAGGTTACTATCAAGAATCATTATCCTTTTCCAAGGATAGATGAATTATTTGATTAAATGAAAGATGTAGGTATCTTTTCCAAGATGTACTTGAGATTAGGCTATCACCAGCTAAGTATCATGTAGGAAGACATCTATAAAACTTTTTTTATAACTTGATATGGACATTAAAAGTTTATAGTAATACCTTTTGGTTTAAAAAATATACTTATTACATTTATGAAATTAATGAATAGTGTATTTAGGGATTTTATAGACAAGTTTGTTCTATTTTTTCTTGATGATATATTGATATATTCTAATAATTCAACTAAACGTGGGTAACATTTGTGTTTAGTCCTATAAAGGCTAAGGCAACATAAATTATTTGTTAAACTATCTAAATGTGTTTTATTTCAAAATGAGATCCACTATTTAGGTCATATTATACCAAAGTTTGGCATTGTTATTGATCTAATAAAGATTAAATCTTGTCAAGAGTGGCATGCTCCTAAAAATGTACATGAAGTATGCAGTTTTAGGGGATTGACTAGTTATTATTGATGATTTATTATATTTTTTTGAAATTGGATGACCCACTAACTAATTTGCAATGGAAGGGTAAGAATTTTTTTTGGACTTCAGATTGTGAAAAATCTTTCTTGAATCTTAAAAAGGTATTAATTTCAACAAATGTACTTGTACCATATATAAATGTAAACTTTGAAATATGGGTTGATCTATCCAAATAAGGCTTCAATAGTATGTTATCTTAGGATAGTTTAGTTATGGCTTATGAGTCATGTAAATAAAAGGATCATGATAATATTTATACCACTCATGACCTTGAGCATTTTTCCATTGTTCATGATCTGAAGAAATGGAATTTTTTTTTATAGGTAAGCATTTTGAGGTAAAATCTAACCATCACAGCCTATAATATTTTTTCCCAAGATGATTTGAATGCTCACCAGCATCTATGGATAGAATTTTTAATTAATTTTTATATGGATAATTCATATACATGAAATTCAAGGAGAATCATGTTGTTGATGCAGTCAATTGACCCACGTATATCACTACCTTATCTATTCTACATAATAATTTTAGAACTAAAATTTTGGAACAACAAATTTATGATAAGTTTTACCAATATGTAATTGGAAATTTGGCTAATAAGCATATTGAAAATAAATTTTGTGACTTTTATGTTGACTCTAATGGATGAATCAAACAAAAGAATTGAATTTATGTACTTGATTTAGGTAAATTAAGGAACATTTTATTGAATAAAGTGCATGCAACACCTCATTTTACTAATCCTAGTGTCATAAAGATGACACATGAGATGAAATCATTATATTGTTAACCTGGAATAAAAATTTAAGTTATTGACTTTATGGTAAGATGTTTGGAATTTTAATGTGTGAAATTTGAACATTTTCATCTAGGAGGATTACTATACCATCATGATGTACCATGAGGTAAGTGGGTTGTGATCTCTTTGGATTTCATAGTTAGTTTGCCAAAATCTAGGATTAAACATGATACTATTCTCATTGTGATAGATAAATTGACTAATCTTCATCATTTAATTATTGGAAACTTAGCTAACAATGCATCTGTGTTTGGTTCATAGTTTGTGAAATAAATAGTATGGCTATATGGTATGCCTAAATTTATTACTTCAGATAGAGACAAAATTTTACTTCAAGGTTTTAGAAAACTTTGACTATTGTTTGTTTTACAAGGCTAATTTTTTTTCATTTTATCACCTAAAAATGGATGGTCAGACAAAAAGATTCAATCGAGTTGTGAAAAACCTGTTAAGAATGTATGTGATGGATTATCAAGGTAAATGGGAGGATTATTTACACTTAGTTGAATTCGATTATAATAATACATAACACTTTATAATTAAAATGGCTACTTTTGAAGCTTTGTATGGATGCAAGTCTAGAAATCCACTTGGTTTGGAAAGTTTATAAAATATAATTGTTATTGGTCTTGATATTTTCTAGGAGTATGATTAGAAAATGGAAACCATAAGGAAAACCTTAAAGGCTATCTATGATAGACAAAAGAGTTATGTTGATTTAAAGAGCTCACCACATGAATTTGAAGCGGGTGATAAGGTTTTTATGTGTGTTAGACCATAGAAAAGTTCAATTAAATTTTTATAGTCTTACAAATTAGCTCCTCATTTTCTAGGACCCTTTGAAATTTTGGATAAAATAAGTCCTACCTATCGACTAGTCCTTCCTCCTTCCTTATTTTAAATTCATGATGTTTTTCATGTTATTTTATTGATAAATTAGATTCTCGATACATCTAATGTTTTGGATTCAACTTATCTTCAAGTTTTGGAAGAGGAAAAGATACAATCGGATCCATTGAAGATCATGGCCCATTGAAATATCAAATTGAGAAATCATGGAATTCACTAAGTTCTATCTTAATGGTATCCTTTATTTTTAAAAAGTTCTACTTTGGAAGATGAGAGTCTTTTCAATCAGTAGTATCCTTGACTATTTTGATCATCAGGATGACTCTTTTCCAAGTGGGGAAGGATTTTATGACCCTATTTGACTTGCATTTAGTTTATTTGTTGATATGGTGTAGTTGTGAACTATATGAGACACATTTATTTGGTTTACTATTGTGATAAATTATTTGATTTATATTGATCCATTATTATTATTGTTGAGATAGTTATTTGATATACCTTTCATTACAATATTAGATATTTATGCTTAATGAGTGAATCATTTGTTATTTAGTTAGTTATATTATTTAAGTGTTATTATTAAATTTATTACTTTAAGATGTATAGATATTACTAATGGTTTATTATTTGATTCTAGGTATAGGTACTTGAACTAAGTTGTGTTTGGACCTGAGAAGTGGAGAAAATGGAGGAATAACATGAATGAAATCAAAATAGTAAATTTTATTAGCAAATTGAGATTGATGGTATTATTTCTTGAGTCATTCTATTTACTTGATTTTAGTTTTGAGTTCTTATTGTTCTGAGTTTGATTTCATTATCGATTTATCGATAGTTAGTTTCTATTTTTGTTCAATCATTACTTAGATGATTTTAACTTCTAGTCTTGTAAGCTTTGTTTAATTTAGATTAGTCTTGTGACTGCTATTTATTTTACATTTTGTCATTATTAATCATTTTTTTCATTATGTTTTTCATCTGGACTAAATGAGATGTTGACTTTGACATTGTGTTTGTCATTGGATGTTATTTTACTCATAGTCAAAATTTCATTATGTGTTAGACTCTTTAGTGTCATGCATGATTTGGCTTAGTCCTATTGGGGTTTGATGAATAACATCAACCACTATTTTAGTTGAAATGCATTTAAAATTTATCATAGTAATCCTTGTATCAATGTTATTGGCATTGTTGGATGTCATTATTATTTTTGTTTTTTTTGGCATTCATTGATTATGAAGACCAAGTCCTAACTTGGATTTCCGTTAAGGTTTTTTAGTGGTCACAAACCACCTTGGGAATGGGATTAATAATTGTTTTTTTATTTTAAATATAATACCATGGAAATTGCTCACCACATGATGCACATTGGGGTTAAGACTCTTCCAAACCATTTTAGCATTTTTTTTGTCATTATTTTGGAAACCCTATACTTTGAGGAGACTCTACCATATCTCATGCATGGTATACAAGTAAAACAGTGAAGTAGTTTGGAAGCATGAGTATCCTTTGGATCTATAATTATAGTTGTGTTTGCTTTTTTAGCCATTTAATAAGTTTTTTGAGTCATTTTCTGGCTTGATAGGGTTAAAAATGAGTCAAATAGTTTTGGTTGAGGCACGTGGATTTATTCATGCACTAAATTTAGATTTTTTTGTAACTTTAGAAGCTTATGAAAAGAGGAGAAGATATCTTCTATTTTTCATTGTAGGACTCCAAGTTATGTATTAAAATTATGGGTTGCATTTTGATTTGCTTTTTATTTTTCAAATTGGGTCTATTCATAGCAATAAACATAGTCTCTTATTTTTTTTGACATGTAATAACATGTTGTGGTAGTTATAAATATAAAAAAACCTTGTAGGGTTTGAATGGTTTTGTGTTTTTATTTTTTTATAAGCATGATGGTGACCATTAAAACTTAGTCCTAGCTTGATGTTCATATATGTTGGTGTATGTGTTTTGATACCCATTTTCATTATCATTAGGGTTCAATTTTATTATTGTTTGTGTCACTTTTAAAATGTCCTAAATGTGCATTGTTTGACTAGGTTTTAATGGCTAAACTCATTATGTACTTTGGAAACCTCTAGTTGTGTTGATTTGAGTTTTGTAATGTTATATTTTTTTTATAAACCTTGTTGTGCATTATGTAATTGCATCAATTATTAGAGGCAATGTTATTTTTCAAGTCTCTAAGTGGTTTTAAAATGGTCATTAGATTTTGGAAAAATAATATTTTATTATTATATTTACATGGAAGTGTTAGACATATTTACATTTTATGATTTAATCAAAGATAGTTGACTCAAGTTTAGTAAATCCTATCTTGATCATTTGGTGTGATTTTAGTCATTAAATTTGATTTTATTCTAGTCATTATGAGTTGACTTATTGTTGAGAATTTTTGGTCAGTTGACTTCTTTGTTGTTATTATTCTATTTGGGATTTCTATATCATTTTAGTTGGTTAACATTGATTGAATCTCTTCCCATTTATAGTAAATTCAAATGTGGTCAATTTTGACCCATATATTTATGTTGGGTGTTAAGTGTATCTTAGTAGTTTTAAGAATACATAAACATTAATTAGTCTAATACTAGTCCAAATGATAAAGATTCAAGCATAATAATACATTAGAACTAAACACTCTTGCCTAAGAACTAGGGGGAACATAACATAGTGAACAATATCAAAAAATAGAGATAAAAACAACATAAGTAATTTACCTCCTTTGTTGAATTTGATGTCCACTTATTAGAATCAAGATATTTGTGCTTAGTCTCTGATAATTAGATACTTCTATCAATGTTTCTCCTAGGTGTTAGCATTTATCCAATGGTCATTTGTGGCATGGTTTGAATCTTGGTATAAAATGGGAATTATAGCATTGTTCTCAATGGTTTTGTGAAGGTATTCAAATAGAATAATATTACACATAAAATCTTGTTAGCATATGGTGTGGGAATTTATATTTATATCTCTAAGAAATAATTCTAATCATAGGGAGGTTAGGTTAAATTCTAACTTTAGTTAAGTGTACAATAACATAGTTTGAGTTAGGATAGCCCTAGGTTGGGTCAAAGAACTCATGAAATCTTGGAACCTTAGTTTCAAATATTTATGATCTATGACAAATCACTTTAGATATTTATGAGGTTGTGACTCACCTTTTTTGAATATTTAGGAATCAATAAATCATTTTATTAGCTCCTTTAACCTTTTGACTTTATATTTGGTAAAATTAATTTTTTCATATATGAAATTCACTAATTCAACTTGTAATTTTTAATTAAGCAAGTTAATTAAGGTTTAAAATGTAATTAATCTTGCTTATTGTTTTTTGGCTTTTGGCTATTGTTTTAAATGTTATGAAGTAATATCACGATAAGATAATAGTGTTAAATTACTATGTGATAATTTGACTATGGTCAAAACCGGAATAGGTTATTATTGTATATAGGGTAATACCAAAAATAAATGAGCATCACCATATTTATAAGAAAGTAAATCCCTTGAATAGATGAATTTGGGAAATTTTAATGATTTTTAGGCTTATATTATGCTATGTTCTATAAATTGAACTAAATCTTGATTTAAGCATGAAAGTGGCCAAAATTAAGTGTCTACATTTTGGTCTTATTTGAGAAGTTATTTTGAGACACATGAAGAGTAACATCTTTAGAAAGAATGAAAAATCCATTAAGAATAAAAATAAGATAATGATTGAAGAATGATTTTATAAAAAAAATTGGGATGCTCATTATGCCCTCTCAAGGGAGTGGCTAACACATATGATTTATGGATGGTCACTTGAAAATAAGTAAGATTAAAAATGAAATTAACCCATAGGTGAGATTAATCCAATGAAAATAATACTTGCATACATTGATCATAATATTAATTTGTCTAAAGGTGATTATAACCAATGCCAAGGAGGTTGAGACATTGGTTTACCCAAAGGTAGTTATACTTAATGGCATAGGTTTGATACATTGATTTTCCAAATGGTTATAATCATTGGCATAGTTATGCACCCTAGTAGATCAAATGGGTTGAATTAGGATGACCTGAAAAAAAAATAAGGCAAATTTGATCATGATAATTGGTTGTGCCCTAGTGGGGAAGTTTATCAAACATAACTCAAGGATATAACCTATCACATATAGTAAAGATGAGTGGGTAAGAACATAGGTGCACTAGTCTAATTACTAAAGAATCCACAAATAACTAGGTACATGAGGATGCATAAAGTGATGAAATATATGATTTCAATAAAAAAGATGGGTGAATTAAATTGAGATATGCCATGTATCCAAGCATTGCCTACATAGTCTAAATGGAACTTATGCCAATGTAGTTAACCTACGATATGGGTGACAATTGAATGATGAATGACATATAAAAATAAGAATTGATTAATCTGAATGGTTTAATTGTACCTACCAATTTAACAATTCTCATCCTTATTAGCATTAAAACTACCACAATAGTTAATGAGTTGATTTGATCAAGGTGTAGGGCATAACTATCAATTTACCATAATTGAGCCAATATATATCACATAATGAACCTGTAATCGTGGATTGATAGTGAACTGGCATATAGGATGGGTATAAATTTGGACTACCCACTAGTATGGAGATTCACATCCTAACTAGTAAGAATTACAATTCATTTATTTTTTTAATTACTCTATATTTAGGTGATGTTTGGGATATCTCAGTTTATGATCTCAGAGAAGTACTATCATTTCATTGATTTGATAGTCTCTATATGCCTAATTTTTGTTGTAGCTTGTGATATTATGTGTTATATTTATGAAAAAAACATAATAAAAATATATACCCTAAGCATGAAAAAATTAATTTAAATGCTAATATATACAACCTAGGAATTAAATATGAAAAATAAAATTCCAAGTGTAAATATAAAAAATAAACCAAGTGTAGGAATAAATAAAGACAATCACAACTTAACTACAAGATATGAATAATCAAGACTTAAGGATCAATCAAATGTAATAGCCATATAACAACCAAGGAAAACAAAAATAAAATAAAAAGGTAAATAAAAATAAACAAGTAGAACAAACAAAACAAATAAATGAAGACAAACAAAATAAACTATACAAACAAACAAATAAAAAAACCAAACCAAGGAAAAGTTCACTAAACAGATTATTTTAAACATACAAAGGCAATATACAAACAATGGTTAATTACAATGTTATTACAAATAGAATAAAAATTATTCATGCATGTATAAAAAAGGTGTTACTCTTGGTGACAGGGTGACTCCTAAGCTAGGTTACAATGGTATAGGTAAAATAACACAAGAATAAAATACTAGCAATTACCCCTAGGCTATAAGGAACAAATAAACCAACAAGATGGTAAATATTGCCCCTACACTATACAAGATAGTGAAAGAAACAAATAAAATGTGGGGTTATAATAAAATGAAGCAGTAGCCAAGATAAATCAAGATGTACTAGGTAAGTGGACACTACCACATAGTCCCATGGACAAAATCTAGCATTAAATTTAGGAAAAAATGTAGTTCTCCCAGGATATGGGATAGAAGTAAAGGGATGATAAGAAAACATGATTAACTTGTATAATAAAATGGTAATGATCTCACAAAATTCCAAGTGCATAATAAAAGAGGGGGATGACACTAAAAATCATGAAAACATCAAAATATATCAATTAAGTGAGAGAGTATGGTTTAGGTAAAAACTATAGTAAAAGAACAAATATGAGTATCCAAAAATGAATAAAATTGGTAATTCATAGTGTTCACTACATTTAGGTCTTTAAATGAGAACGAGCTCAAAAAATGGTGAGATCATTGGCTAAGGCATTTCAAAAATGTAAAGTGCATTTAAATGGGAATTTATCATAAAACAATGAGAGCATAAGAAAACCCATGTGGTCATTAATGCATCAAACTTGAATACACAATATTCACAACATAAACTTGAAAAATAATGAGAGCATACGACTAAGGCCAATAAAGATGGGGAAACAAAAGGATATGTGGTTACTTGTGAAATATCTAAGAGTCCCAGAATCCTTAAGGCAAAGAAGTGGTTAAAAAATAAATGAAGGTGGCCGACATAACCCAAGATACCCCATGTATCTAAGTGTTGCCTACATAGTCTATGCAGACATAAGGTTGATGTAGTTATCCTATAAATGAGAAGGAAAATATTGAGGTGGTCTAGAAATAAAGCTAAACACATTAGATGGCCCTTCTTAGAAAAAAATGACAACTTTATATCTCACAAAGAAATTCTTAGCCAATTTTCATGATTTTTGACATTTTAAAGATTTATCTTAGTTCTTTACAAATGTTTAGGGGTTTTAAAAATATTTTAAATGTTTTTTTATAATTTTATAGGCATATCAACTCAATTGAGAATCACAAGACATAGAGTGGTCCAATCTCTCAAAATGGTGAGAATGTGGCTTAGGTTACTTGCAAAATAGCAAGAGCATTCAAGATTAAATTACTCACTAAATGGTGAAAGTGTGAAATAGGGGTGAGTGAGCTGAGCTCAATGTGAATTGAGGATTTCCTACATAATGATATAGGACCTAATGTCATTGTAGTTCTACTTGCATAAAAGGCATTTGAATAAGTACCAAAAGTTTCAAGTATAGATAAATGGCAAGGTAAATGGTGACAATAATAGCAAAGTTATGCATAAATTCATGGTAAAGGTGTTTTTCCTAATTTAATCAAAGGTGGTTATAATTAGGAAACAATGGTAAAGGTTTAGTGATATTAATTTTACCAAAGGTGGTTATAATTAAGAGGATGAATATAGAACATAATAATAAATGAAGTATGTAATTTCCAGGACCACTATCATACTAATTATTTATCCTAGCATTCAAACATTTGATTTTAAAACAACTATTGGAATGGAATTTGTCATCAACCACTGAACATGATTCAATAACATATGAATCAAAACCGAGGCCAAATGTGATATATGTGTTTAGGAAAAAATAACTAGATAATGAAGGATTATTGAAATGGTAGAATGGTATAGGGTAAAGTACAAATAATGTTATAAGGTGTCATAACTTAAATGATCCTTGTAGATAATAATTCTAGTCCCTCAAACATAAAAAAAATTGGCATTCATTATGTTCATTGGTTCATCATGTTCATATCCTTCTAGCATAAAGCTTGTATGCTCTAAAACCATAGTTAGTATTAACTACATATGGCCCTAAATATTTTTATTGGAACTTTCCTTTTTCCTTTATCTCAACATTAACATTCTTCTAATTCTATTTTAACACAAGGTCACAAATCTTGAATTAATTATTCTTAATGCACCTATTGTATTATTATCTTAATATATTCTAATATGCATAAATATTATTAAAGGTGGTACGGAATTTTCCATTAATTCTATCTTTTGAAAGTGAGCTAATATGTACCCCTCATCATTGATAGGGTGCTACAAAAAAATATAGAGAGAAGGCAACTTAACACAGATAGGAAGAATAGCCTTAGTGTTGTAAACAAGTGAGTAGGGTGTAGCTCCTATTAGAGTATGAAATGTGGTACGATATGCCTAGAGGGTGTTAAATAGATACAAGTGCCAATTATGACCAACATAATTGGAAATTTTAATTAGAATATAAATAATGGTTTTATTATAATCCTCATCTTGGTCATTGCCTTATGGGTAGTAAGCAATACAAAAATTTTATTTGATATTGTATTCGGTAAAAAGTACTTTCACATATTTGTTTTTGAATGATATGCCATTATTAGATATAATGTTGGAGGGAACACCATAACCACAGATGAAGTGGTTGAATATGAATTTAGATATCTACTTACTAATGATGTAAGTGAGAAGAATGGATTTTAACCACCCAGTGAAGTTATTGATAGTAGTTAGGATGTTTTAATGGCCATCAAAGGATGTAGGATTGATATTCCTATGAGGTTGAGTCTCCACATTGATAACAACCATGGTGTTGTCAATGGTTTGAATATTTTGGATAGAGAATGAATGGAATTGGCATGATTCTAACACTTTACACACATTTTTACATATGAAGTTGCATATAATTCCATATTCAAGCAATAATAACTAGTACGTATTTATGTTTTTGCTTAGATTACCCCACTAGTTTGGGCTCTACACATTATTTTGTGAACTTCCCACAACACTAATTTGGAATTTACTCAAGGTAAACAATGAAGCATATTTGCATCATATCTTATATGATACAAGGTTGGTCTAATTAGGTTATAATGAGAGGCTCTATAGGTGAATTATTTTTATTTCTTTTGTGATAGGTCAAGTTTTATTGTTTGGTATTGAAGATAGGCATATATGTATGAGTAGTAGGGAGACATGAAATTGAGAATGTCACAAACCATATTAATGGTTTATTTTTTATGGATTGGTACTAAGATATGTTCCATAATAAATTGGTAATACCTTTGTCTCTTTGTGATTTAAATCATGGATCTAATAGTGGCAATAGCATTAGCTATTAAGTTATTATCTCGAGGTGTCCTTTCAAATGAGATGTTGGGAAACTTAAGCTTGAGAGTATCAATCATATATTTATAGGCTATCAACATCTTATCCTTGGTCTGGTAATAGTGTATGACCTAATTGATGAGTCGATAATAATAGCCTTGCACCAGTAAACATTGAATGTTCCATTGTACTACTTGATGAAGCCCTAGAATGAGTGTTTCAAACTCAGACATGTTATCAGTACATGGAAATAAAATTCAAAAGGACTTGGGAATATTATACACTTATATTGTAGCAAATAATATTTTGGTACCTAATCCATGAGCTTTGAATGAACTATCAAATTACATCTTCAATTATTTTGCTTCAAGAAGTGCTTCTACTTCTTCAGCTATCTAATTGCCTCATCTAGAAATCAAAATGTAAGAGGTTGAGTATTGGGAAGATGAGATTCAATAAGCTAATATTTTATTCTTACCCATTAATGGCCTTTTAGTTGGTATATTCAATTTCAAAATCATAAAATATCATGATCAATTTTTACGTGTGACCTTGTATAGATATCTTGGAAAGTAGATACTTGAGCAGATATACTTTGGCAATAATAATGGCCTTTTTATTTAGTATGTAATGATGTAAGTTTTGGGTTATGAACACCACTACTAAACAAGTTTTTCAATCAATGTATATTTTTTCTCATATGTTAATAATGTGTGGCTTAGATAATATATGGCATGATCTTTACCTTGTTCATCATGTTATGCTAAGAGTACTCTAGGTCCTTTTCAATCTCTAATAGGTAAACTAGAAATGGCTTGTTTAGTGTGGGTGGCAATAAAATATGTGGATTGGTAAGATAATCCTTAAGATAATAAAATTATTTCTTTTGATCTTTATTCTAGGATAAATTAATTCCCTTCTTTAGTAATTTTTTAAATAAATAGCATTTGTTGTCCAACTATGATATGAAGTGTTAGATTGACAAGATCTTGCCTTATAAATTGTGGAGATGCTTCAAGGTAGATAAGGCAATATTTGATAATTTCATGAACTTTGGTTGGATTAACTTCAATGCCCATGTGAGAGGTAATGAATCCTCACAATTTACTTGAAGTTATTCCAAATACACACTTCATTAGATCAAGCCTAATGTTGTACTTGTGAAATCTATGAAATATTATTTTTAGTATTGTTGGATGGTTAACACAAGTCTTTGATTTGCCTATGATGTCATTAAAATAGTCCTCAATAATTTCATGCATCATATCATGTAATATCACTATAATGGACCTTTAGAAGTGTCACCTCCTTTCTTAAGTCTAAATGACATCACTTGACAATAAAACATTTACCACAAAGTGGTAAACATTGTCTTATGTTGCTATTTTGGTACAAATCTAATCTCATTATATCCTAAAAATAAATCCATAGGAGAAAGAATTTCATAAATGGCCATGTATTTTAATATAAAGTCAATGTTACGTAAAGGAAATTCATATTTTAAGTTGGCTTTATTGATATCTTTGAAATTAGTGTAGATTTTAATACCTTCTAGTTTATTTATCACTAGCATAATCTTTGAAATCAAATCTAAGTATTTGATCAATCTAATGTATTTCATGTATAGAAGTTTCTAAAAATATTTCTTGATGAACACAAAAATATGAGGATGCATCTTACATAGCTTCTACTTAATGGGCTTGGAATAAAGATGTACAAAAATATGGAGTACAACAAAGGTAGGGTCTAAACTAGTCATATCTAAATAAGCCCATGAAAATATGTCAACAAACTCCCTCAAAATGGTTGTTTAAACTTCATGTTCCTCATCAATGATGGATGAACCTAATTTGATACAATTTGGGTCCTTTTGAGTATTGATATTAAACATTAAAGTGTCATCCACAATAAGTGTAGAGTCATCATTTAAAATAGTTATCAATGAGTTGAGCTAGTTTGCAATGTCAAAGTCCTCTAGCTAGACTATCTCATCTAATTCTCACAAGTGGGATGAATCATAATATCTTAATGCTAGTATATCCCATGAAATAAACAATTCAAGGCACTCTTGAATGATCTACACAAAATCTTATTTCTCCTTGGTATTGATCTTTGATCCATAAAAAGGCTTTAGACTATAGGTTTCTTGTACTTCATAGGAAACAAGATGAACAACCCCATATAATAGTGTTAGAAACTAGTTTTCACAAGAGACTTTCCTTTCTTTTTACTTTTACATTGGTCAGAAATCCTGTCAAAGAGGTTTCACTTTTACACCTCAATGTTTGATTTTTTTTGGCTAGGGAAGTTCACCCACTCTTTGAAATGGGTAGCAGGATTCAATATAATAAAAAATCCTTGCTTGTGATCTCCAAGAAGAATGGGACTCCTGAATCCTATAAATTTACATATGGCATCATCATTTTTAAACTTGTCTAATTTAATTATTGACTCTTGTTGGTCTTATTATATCAACTATGGGTGACAAAGGGTTAATGGTGATTATCAATAAACAGGGTTAATAGTGGAAATGATATGGGGGTTGAATAAATAGGTAGTGTTGAGGCCATTGTAGATGCTATAATCAAACCTGGAATTATTGTCATAATCATCTTAGCTAGTTGATGGTGTTAGAACATGAATAAGGTATGTTGGATTATATATTTGTTTTGATTATTTTATTTTTTTAATTTATAACATTATTTGTTTTATTTTTTCTTTTGTTTATATTATCTATATTTATTTTCTCTTGATTATATTATTTGTTTGTTTACAATTATTTTTTATTTAGTTATAATATTTATTTGTGTTGTGTTTTTTGTTTATTTATTTATTTTTATTGGTGTTTTTTTGTTTTTATGGATTATTTGTGTCATTGATTTTATTTCCTCCAAAATTTTAGATAGGATGTCTTTTTAGCATCTATAAAAGAAAGTGCATCCAAGGATGGTAAATAAGGATAAACATTGGATAAAAGGTTTGATTTGGAAATGGAAAAATGGATCATAATGTAATGTATAATGGTTGGGTAATAAATGAAGATTTGTATTTTTAGGCACCCACAATATTGTCAATTCTAGATTTGACATAGTTTTAGTTGTGGTGGGGCCAAATATCTTTGAATATGCTCTTGATAGGATCATCATATTTTTATATTATTTGGGCCTAAGAGATGCTTCCATATTATTATACTATAGATTTGAATTTTTACTAATGTTGTCTTTAATAATATATTCATTAAGCATGAGATAAATGTTGTGCTTAGATATTGGCACCTCAAATAGGTTCTCACAAATAAATTTGTCTTGATTGTCTTATAGTGCTTCAATAAGGTTTCACTAAAGAGAGTTGAATTTTGAATTTGATTTTATTTTAGTCTCTTAAATAATTTTTCATTATAAGATGCTGAGTTTGTACTTTGATTGTCCCCTAATGCCTCCAAAAAGGTTTCGCTAAGAGATTGTTATTCTTTTGCATGAATGTGATCTTGGTCCCCCTAATATTATGTAACTGATATGTTGCCATGGATTTAGTTCAATAATATTTGATTTTTTCAATAATAATAGACACTTGTGGTAGGTGGAATGTTAATATACTACCTAGGTTTGTTGGTGTTAATGGCATATTTGAATGGGAAGAGGAACCATAATACTCATAAAAGATACTATGAGAACTTGTGACAATGCTGAAGTAATCATCCTTAAAAACTATGCAAGGATCACAAATGTATTAAAATTGATCATCAAGGCATTTGTAACAAATTTTTTAATATTCATGAATGTATTTTGATTCTAAAGCTGAGACTGACTCAAGGGACTCTAAATCCAATGTTGAGACTGACATTGATTTTGCTTTTGATGCTAAATTTGATATCAGTTTAATAATAGAACCTAAATTTAATGTAAATTCTTCATCTGGTGTGGTATTAAATATTTTATGTTACATTTTTAGTATTATATGATTAATGGTTTGTGATTAAATAATGGAATATTCAAAAATAGGCTTAACTAACAAGGACTCAACAAATATTGGCTTATAATAGTGAGGATTCTCAATAAAAGTGAAATAGTCAACAAGAAACTCCATATAGACTATATTTTCAAAGTGATGCTCCTTAAAAATAGGGAAATGGTCTAGATAACTATTTTCCCAAAGGTGGTTATAATCATTAAGGGGTGATTCAAAAGAGACTAGCTTGTCAAATTTAAACTTCTCAACCAAAGGGAAAGGGTCAAAGGTTGACTCAACCTAGGTTATCTCATCACAAATAGATGTTTCAACAAAAACATCTAGGATTGGTTAGTTTTATTGTACTTGGTTTACACTTGGTTGTAAAATATCAAATTTGGACACATTTTGGTCTTTGAATGATGGATCTTGGAGAGGTAATGATTAGATTTTTTTTGTAGTTTGAAGACCGAGTTAGATTTTCTAAAGTGGGGGAAGGTTAGCAGTGGATGAAGAATGACCCATGATTCATTAATTATATCTTTATAAATAGTCTCATATAAGATGCACTAAACAAAAAAATGGATGTGGGTTGAGGATGGTAATTGTGCTTTATCTAGTCATAATTATGCAACCTTTTTGGGATAATGACCTACTAGATTTGGAAAATCTTGGAATGGTAACAAATGGGAACTGTAGATCTTGGTTACTAACATAGGACAAAGGATGAGGGCCTTTAATGGTAATCCTTGGACATTGTGGATCTTAGTTGCTAATGTAGGCCAAAGGATGAGAGATTGGAATGGTAATCCTTAGGCACTATAGATCTTGGTTTCTAATGTAAAATAAAGAATGAAGGCCTGGGATGGTAATAAATAGATGTTGTGGAGCTTGGTTGCTAAAATAGGTTAAAAGAGTAGGGCCTAGAATGGTAATGAATAGGTGTTATGAATCTTGGTTGTTAAAATAGGCCAAAGGATGAGGGCATAGAATGGTAATGAATGGGTATTTCAGAGTTTAGTTGCTAACATAAGGCAAAGGAATAAGGCCTTGAATGGTAATTAATGGGTGTTTTGGAGCTTATTTGATAATGCAAGCCAAAGGATGACAACATGGAATGGTAATGAATGGGCACTATGGAACTTGGTTGCTAACACAATCCAAAGGATGAGGGCCTAAAATTATAATCCTTGAGTGGAGTTTGATTCCTCACATAGGCCAAAGGAGAATAAATGTAATAGGTAGTGGATTAGGTACCATTATAATTTAAATGGAAATCTTGGTACTTTAATTAGCCCAAATAAGTGTAATCTTGGCATATGATAATCATCCTGGCTATGTTTGGTAAATAGCCCAAAGAGGGCAGTCTTGGTATATGAAAATGGTCTTGAAATTTGGTCTAGGTCATATTGGAACTTGGTTGACATGTTTTAAAAGGGGTAAAAAATGACTATTATTAGATTGGAATGCGAGTTTAAAAATAAACATTGATTGGACATGATGGGTCAAGTTGGTTAAAATACTCAATGTTTGGGAAGGGTCAATTTCAAAGTGGTCAATTTAAGCATGAAACTTAGCATTGGTTTAGGCAAAGTGAAATTATTTAACAAAGGTACTAATTTTCCCAAATATGGTTATAATCAGTGGCAAAGGTGTCTAAACAAGGTAGAACAATCACAAACTATGATCAAAGGACAACATTGATTTTCCCAAAGGTGGTTCTAATCATTTAACATGAAAAAAACGGCTAGACTTAGAAATAAAGAACCCAAAAAAGAACTCAAAAAAAAAAAAAAACTAAACTAAGATAATTGGCTTGGGTAAACTTGATGAAACAACTCAAAAATAATAAAGTTCTAAGGTAGATGGCTCAAAATACGCTCAATATTTAACTCACTAAGACTCAATATTTGGTACACAAGAGACTATTTAAACAATATAACTAGGAAAATTTTTGAACTTGGCACAACAAACTTCAAATAAGACATGTGGAAACAACTTGGCTCAAAAGACTCTCAAACAAGATAAAATATAAACAACAACTATTAAGTGTAGGTAAAGGGGTTTTTTAGATCAAATATGAGATCAACCCAAAAAACATAATCCAAATAGAAAATGTAGACAACCTAATATAAAATTGCATGAGTCTTTGACGTAAACCTGATTGGTTTAATATTTTCACTTAGAAAGGCTGAGTTTCAAATTTAATCGAAAAATACTCATATGTTCCAAGGCAAATGGGCTAGATCAAAATGGGTAACATAACTTTGCATTTGAAATAAAACATATAACAATGGTTTGGAACTTAGTTTCAAAAATGAGAAGTGTTTTGGAAAAATTTAGGCATTGTAACAACACTTAATCAAACAAATGGTATAAAACTAGTTTTAGGCTAAAAAATACAAGGAAAATGTTTGAGACAAAAAGGGCAGCGTAACGATGCCTCATTTAAACAAGTGACACATAAACATTTTTATAAAAAAATCTAAGGAAAATAGTGTGACACAAAATGGATAGAGAAATACATCTTAGGCTAAAATGGTGTGAAAATAATGTCATGGTTTTAGACTTATTTCAATTTTACAAAATAAATAAATAATTTTAATTTTAAACATACATTCAAATCAAAGTAAATAGAAATAACACTAATGTCTCATCCTATCCCTAAAAATGACATAGGTGTGCATATCTTATACAAAATTTTCCACTGATATACCAAGGCTCATGAGGAATTTAGTGTTAATCCAACATTTCAAGAATAGATGTAAGTAGATTATTTACACCTTCCTCTACCTCTTAAGCATTGGTATGTGGCATGAAATTAGAGTGATGAACACTCAAAATTTATTAATAAAATATGTAGCAAGTGGGGTTGACTAAAATCTATAAGTTTCTAAATTCACTAAATGGTCCTAAGTATGGTTAACACAAGGGAAAAATCATGTCAATTAGGTTCATACATGCTAACTTACTATGAAAAGATGTATTCCTTTACACAACTTCAGTCGTGTACTACTTAGTGAATTTTGATGTTTATCAAGACTTGGCCTAGGTTTTCATTAGGATAGAGAGGATAGCCTCTCATCCCCTTGGAAATCATAGTATCATGTGACCAATTTAACTACCCCACCATTTTATTGGGTTGGTACAATTCTTGGAGATGAAACCCAAGGTCAACACACCCCTAAATAAAATGTGAGGGAGATACAAGCTCCCACCCACAAACAAAATGTAATAAAATAAATTGGAAAGAATTTAGAGGTTATTTTTGGGTCACCCAAGTCACTCAAATTTTTGGGATAGAATACATGACATTATTTCCAAAAATACTGAACAAATAAGGCAATAAACCAAGTACTTTTGGTCACCCAAGTTCCCTATAGGGGATAAGGGGAGAGTGTGCACACTATATTTTTTAATTTTCCATAGACAAAGAATCTAATTTATGAAATATGAATTTATTTAATAATACGTAACAAACAAGAAGTGAAAAAAATCTTAATATCTCTAGCTATAGTGTATATTCTTTTTAATAATACCAACTTAAATGTGATTGAAATTTGGATCCCTTGGCCTTTTCTGCACTTGTAAAAACTTTAAAAATTCTAAAAGACAAGTGTGATTAGGTTTATTTTAATCACCAACCAAAAGTGTATGTGATATTTTGAAATTTTTAAGCCTCCCTCTTTCTCTCTCTCTACCTAAGTTATTGATAAAATGTTATGGTATTTTCTTGTCTTTAGGGCAAAAATAACATGAATAAACAACAATCCATTTTGAGATCTCAATTTTTTGAAAATATAGAGAAAATTCATCATTTTTAGTGAAACTATTTTTTCCTAAAAACATAGACATAGACCAATTTTTGGTGAAATCACCATTAAATAGGGTAAAGCCATTGACTGTATCTAGTGAAGTTGTAGGTTATATATATTAAATAGGTAAATTTATCAAAACCAATGCAATTTTACCTACCAAAGTCATTGTTTAACGAGGTTCAAGTTGCAATTAATAGATAACAAATATGCCATTTATTATGTTAAAGCCACTATTTTAAATCTTCCATTTCTTTACAACTTAAGATCACAAACATTTAATTGGAATGAAAATCTACTATTACATATGGTAAAGGTGCCAATTACAAAAAAATATGACATTATTTTCAAGGCTAAAACTCTAAACATGAAGAATAAAATGCTTTTTAAAAAAAACTAAAGGTTGCACATCATTATCCTTGGGCATATATGATGCATGGTCCCACCAGGTGTGCCATTATGTATATTATCAATTTGAAGAGAACACAAACATATATTAGTCCCTTGTTAGTGTAAATGATAAAAAATCAAGTATAACAATACACTATAACTAAACACTCTTGCTTAAGAACTAGAGGGAACATAACATAATGAATAATATCACAAAATAGAGATAAAAACAACCCAAGTAATTTACCTCCTTTATCAAATTTGATTTCCACTTTTTGGATTAAGGATGTTCATGATTGATCTATGACAATTAGATATCTAAAAATGTTTCTCCTTATTGGTAGCACATCTCCAATGGTCACTTTTAGCTTATTGTGAAGCTTGGCATAAAGTGGGGATTTTAACACTACTCTAAATGGGTTCTTTATGGTATTATAGTAGAATAACCTAACACAAAAAAATCTATTCGGAATATAGTGTGGGAAATTTTATTTATATCTCTAAGAACTAACTCTAACCCTAGAGAGGTCAGGTTAAATTCTAACTTTGATTGAGTTTAAAATAACCTAGGTTGAGTTAAGCTAACCCTAGGCTGGGTCACAACACTCATTAAATATTGACACCTTAGTTTTAAATATTTATGAGATATTAAAAATCCATTTAGATATTTTTGAAGTTGTGACTCACCATTTTGGATCATTTAGTAATTAATAATTCACTTTATTATCTCCTTTGACTTCATATTTGGCTAAAAAATCTTTTTTTGATAAATGAAATTCACTAATTCAACTTGGAATTTTTAATTACGCATGTTAATTAAGATTTGAAATGTAATTAATCTTGTTTGGTGTATTTTTTATTTTGTAAATTAATTTAAATGTTTTAAATTAATAGCTTGATAGGCCAAAAGTGTCAAATTACTAGGTCAAAATTTGATGAGGGTTAAAATTGGACTAGGTTATTGGTTCATACATGGTAATACCCCAAATAAATTAGCCTCACCATGTTTCTATGTAATTATATACCTTACATAGATGAATTTGTGAATTTTAATTGATTTATAGGCTTAGATTGCATCATGTGATAGATATTGAAATAAATGCCAATTTAGGCACAAAAGTGGCCAAAATTGAGTATCTACATTATTTTGTCATTTTTTGTTAGCTAAAGTTATTTTCTTCTTAATGTGAATTTTTATTATAGCTCAATGGTATTTAATACATTTGTAATTGATCATGAATGTAATCTAATTTCATGACAAAGATTTACAAATCATATTATATTCAACAAATAAAATATGGCTCATAAATCAAATAATTCAAAGGAATGAGGGACAATATTAATCATGTTCCAAGTTAATGGGTCTTGGTGAGATGGAATATGAACATGTAGTTCATTTATTTATGTTACTTGATTGATTATTTGTGTCAATTTTAGTGTGTTTCCATCCTTTCTCTACCATTTCTCTACTACCTTGATCCATATCTAACTGATGGTTAGGGTAGTCTAGGGCTATTTATAGTTGGGATCATTAGGATTGGTGAGTCACGTTTTAGATTTATTGGAATGCATATAAAATATTTTTGATAAACCTCTTATACATCCCTTATTTTATTTCTTACATTTGAATGTAAATGAGTTTAATTATTGTTATGTAATTAACTTCATTCATTATATTAATGTTGGTGGTTATATGATGTGAGTTAATGTTATGTTTACCTTTCATATTTTGATAAATTATACAATTTGGCCTATGTTTGTGATTATAGGTTGATATTTAGAATATAATATTATTATGGTATTATCAAAGATCATTATGGTATTTGATGTTGTGAACTCTAGGTACATATTTTAAATTGATACTTATTATTAATTTATTACTAAAAGTGTAGGTAGAGTCATAATGTAACTTCAAATATAAATTCTTAAATTAGGAAGTCAAATATATTGTTTTTTCATAGTTACATTAGTTTATTCATTTATATTATAAAATGATTATGTGTTCATCAATATTTTTCAAGTTTATATGACTATCCCACATTGATTATTATTAGGTTTATGATATTTAATTAGCTAGGTAATTGAAGTTGTACTTAATTATTCATGAAATTTAGTTATAAGATTTACTTATGACATAATATGTGAGTATTTTATGATAATGTACATAATTGGTTAGGTAATAATACTTGTAAGATTAGGATGTATTGATTTTGCCTCATGTTCAAATCAGGACTCAAGTTCACTTGAGTAACTCTTAATAAATTGATCCTTATGATTATTGATAATGAATAATGTTATTACTCAATCAAATCAATTTGTGTCAATTATTATGGTTTATCACTATGTTGTGACCTATATCCTTAATTATATATGGATATTTTATAATTACCTTAATCTAACCCTATTTCCATTGAAGAGATGAACTAATTAATGAGACACTATTTAAGACTTCTAAAGAAGACATTTAAGTCACTAGTAATATATGGATTAATAAGAATGTATTCTATTAAAATTATGAGTGGGTATCTTAAAGGGACTAAAACAATCATAATATTTATATTAGGGTATGAAGGGCTTCAATTTTTATTTGAATTTTTTATAAGGATTAAACTAAAAGATTATTTGAATGCAAAGTTATGTATATTCTAAAGATTATTCAAATGCAATCATTCAAATTGAAAAATATTATATCATTGTTGAAGTTTTATGGAATGTTTGTATAGATTCATCTATTTAATTGGACTAAAGATATAAATAATGATATGTAAATCATGTACATATGATGGAGATAACTTGTTAAATAAGTTGTGAACAATTAAGTCATTAAATGCTTTAAAAGAAAATGGTTATTCCAAATTGAGGTATATTATTATATAGGATCATTTGTTTCATATTTTGAATAGATCATTGGAATCTAAAACAAGTTAACCTGCATCCTTATAATGAGAATGAAGTTTAATTGAGTTACATTCGCAAAGATGGAATTAATAACTCTTCATTCAAAATAAATAAGAATGAGAAAAACCCTCATTGATGGATAATATTGGCTACACAAGAGGATAAGTTTTTAAAAAAGACACATAAAGATAAATATGTGATGGTGATGGGATACGCATGTCAAGAGTGGACCTAGATGTCAAAATCTATCTTGTGAAATAATATGAAAAGGAGGTCAATTTTTATGGTAAGTTTTATTTGGTTAATAAATTTAAATAAAATTTGGATAGGATGGTTATCATTATTTTTAAGAGACCCCTACTTCTAAATATGTTATGGGTTTTCATGTTGTAGTTCTTGATTCACTTATTGATTTTTCTTCTTTGAGAATGTATGAGGCTTTAGTTGGTAATTTATGCAATTTATATCAAATATCGACCTTTTTAGGTAGTGGGATACAAGGAAATGGGTTCCATGATGTCACGTTTAAATCTCAATTATGACCAATGGTTTATTTTTCATGAATTTTAATCATGTTGATGATTGTGCTAGAGTTTTAGTGGGTGGGCCATGGTTTCTAGGAAGATTAGGGTTGTTCTTGAAAAAATGTAATTCTAGATTTTATCATAGTAAATAAAAAATAAATCTCATGCCTATTTGGGTAATATTTCCTAGTCTCCTAATAGAATAATGGTAAGAGGATATATTTTTAAGTATTTCCTAGACTTTTGGGTATCTTATAACTTTTGATGTTGCTACCAAGGCAATAACTAGATTATCACATGTTATATTTTGTGTTAATGTTATTATGAATCAAGAACTTTCCTCATTTTTGTTTATTTTTTCTAGTAGGGGTGAATGGGTTTAACAAATTGAATAAGCAAATTTAGAATTAAAGTGTGAATATTTTAATAATTTAGGGCATATGACCAAAAGCTAGCTTTATTTTGTTAAAAGGGGTAATTCATATGTATTAAAAAATGATAATTTGTCTTGGAAAAATAAAGGTAAAGAGTTTTTAGTTAGTTATTTTCATCAAAATTCATATCTTAACAAGGTGGTTATGGATCAGGTTCTAAATGTTGATTCTATTATACCCATGGTCATTATCAATATCCCTTCAAAAAATGTATCAAGGGTCTTGGGTGTGACTTTGGTATATGGTAAATAAGTTATTAAAACTCATCTTGGTTTGAATGGTGTTGTTGGTTTAGAGGATGGAAAGATAGTAATAAAGGATCCCAAAGCAAATTCTTCTAAGGAATTCCCTAATTTAGATTCTAGGATTGTTGAGGTTAGGTGGATGGTTGACTTAGATCTCTTGGTTAAAGAGAGTTTTCCTTGTGTGTGGTTTGAATGATCTTCATGACTGTGTTCTTGAAACAAATCAGTTTCATGGTCTTATAGAACTAGGAAAAGAAGAAGTCGAAGATAAAATTACCTGATCTTTTGAAGGAGTAAATTGGTGAGTAAATATATTTTTCCTTTGAATGGTTATATGATTAATGGAAAGATCCAAGATAAGATTATTTTTTAGTATTTTATAAATATTCCTATTGTTTTATACTCACTAAATTCAAGTAGATAGTATTTAGTTAAGTATGGAAGTTTAACTCCATCTAAGTAGAAATGGGTGCTTAAAATCTCTTGATTTGGTTATTTGAAGAAGGTGGGTAATACATCCCAATTTAAAACTTAAACAAAAAGTATCAAGAAGTATATTGCTAATGGTGTATAAACTACCTTCTCTCTTAGGCTGGATAAGGGACCTTCTCATCATGGTAAATGAAGATGATCTATTAGAATACCAGGGTCTTGAATCATGTTAGTAAGCATAGATTATTGAAAGATTTATGTAATAATAAGCCTAATGCTTTAGCTATTCATTAGACTAAGATGAATGAATAAATGGTGAATTATGCTAATAAGATTACTTATAAAGAGGCTAAAGTGGAAAGTGCAAGCTCTATCAAGGTATCTGAGGGAATAACAACTTTTTGGAATGAATATTTTTTAGAGGGTGAAGTTTTTATTAAAAATAATCATCATTTGGCTATTTTGGTTTTAGATTATTTAAAAAAATATATCATGTACTCTTTCAAATGTTTATACAATGAATACTCATACTTCTAAAATTACATTATGGAATGAGTTAAGTATGTTCAGATCTAATTGTGATTAAATCAATTGGATGGTTGTTGGGGATTTGAATATGCCTCTTAATCCTAGGGAAAATTATAGTGGTATTTAGGATTATAATAAAATCATGGAAGATCTTTCAAGCATCATTAATAGTAATATCCTTTTATAGGTTGAATTAAGAGGATCTTATTTACATGGTCAAATAAGAGGGTTGGGGTTATTCTTATACAATCTCATCTTCATCAGGTTCTTATTTTACCTAATTGATTTATCTCATTTGTGATTTTTTTATCCTCTCTTACAAGAATAGGTTCTGATCATAATCCATTTGTTCTTAATATGGATGATAGAATTAAAAAGTTATGTACACTCTTTAGATTTGGGCACATGTGCTATTCTCATCTTCTTTTGATTGATATAGTCAAAGAATGATGGGATATTGATATTAAAGGGACAACTGTGTTCAGATTGGCTTACAAGCTTGAAAATGTAAAGAGGAATGTAAGAGTTTAGAATAAACAAGTTTTTGGTTATATGTTTATTAAAAATAAGATTATTAGAAAGGTTTTAGTTATTTTGAAATAAAAGTGTGTGGTGAATGGTATCTCAGAGGAAAATTTGATTGAGGAGAAAAATATTTTGAGTATCATTCTATTGTGGCTTTAGAGGAATCTTTTTGGAGGTATAAATCAAGGGATATTTGTTTCAAAGAGGGTGATATAAATTTTTTTTTTCAATTATCTACTCTTAATCATAGAATCCATACTAATTTTTTTTAAATTGAATGATCGAATGGAATTATTTCTTGTGATCAATAGACTATTAAGGAGGAATTTGTGTCTTGTTGCCAAACATTATTTAATGCTAATGAAAAATTTGATGTTGATATTTCTCATGATTTTTTGGAATACATGTCTTCGTTAATTCTAATCATGATAATAATAGTTTTCTCAAGATCTTTTTAGATGATGAATTTAAGGCTATAATTTTTAGTTTAAAAAAAGATAAGGTTCTAGGCCTTGATGGCTTCCCAACGGATTTTTTTTGATTTACTAGGATATTATTTATCTTTATGTGGTGGCTATAGCTAATGAATTATTTTGGTATGGATATTTTTTCATAATTTAAATAATACTTTCATTGCTTTGATTCCTAAAAATAATGGTGTTTCAACCTTCTTTGATTATAGGCTTATACATCTGTATAACTCAATTTATAAGATATATATTAAGATTTTGGCTATAAGGATTCAACAATTGATGGAGTAGATTTTTTATTAAAATGAAGGGGGTTTTATGGATGGAATTCAAACTTGGATAGATTTATATCATTTCATGAAACTATTCACTTAATTCATAAGAGTAAATTTCAGTTATGGTGTTTAAATTGGGTGTAAGGCTTATGATTGGGTGGATTGGCATATTGGATAAATTGCTTCATAAATTTGTCCTTCATTCTCATTTTTGTAGTTTTTTTATACACATAATATTTTCAAACTTTATCAATTACTGATGCTTTATATCTTATAATAACCCATCGAGTCTTATCTCTTTAAGTGCATGCCTTAAAGCGTGCACCAAGAAAGGGGTGGGTAGATCATTGGTGTTTCATAGGATTATTGTCCCCTTAATACCACTTTTTATAAATCCAACCATCTCCTAAAAACACTCCACTAATGTTTGCCTCCTCTTTTGTAGCCTCTTTTAGTCATTATCTACCTTCAATAACCCTTCCCTAGCTTAAAGTAATTTTTGATGGTTGACGTTACACTATTGGATCCATCGACCTTATACTATCATTGATAAAACTTATTTAGGGACTAGGTCACTCACTGGCTGACCTATACTAAGACCTAATTTGTTTTTGTTAATAACAATATAAGGTTTATTGGGTCGACCTTATTGGCCTAATGTTTTGTAAAGGACTATCATTAGATCTGCCTATATAAACACATCCAATTCACCCTTCTTAAGGAGACAACAAGAATTAAATAATTCAATTGTCCTTCTATATAATCTACTTTTCTACCATTATACTTTAAGAGTATCATCTTAGGTTTTATACTTGGAGAAAAATCTTATCTTGTGGAAAACTCTTGGATGCTTTGGCCTTCCTTAGTGATCCTTACAAACCATAACAATCTCTTTCAAAACACATTTATCCAAGGTAGAGATTGAGTCTTGATAGATTCATTTTGAAGGTAAGTATTTTTAAATTTGTTCTCCTCTTTAGTAGATATAAGTAGCACAAGTAATAGATTTTGAATATATTGATCTCTCCATGCATTAAGGTTTTGCCTATACATAGATTAATTAGAATTATCTTATGCATGTCTACTTTTATGTATACTAACCCCCATTTTGTGCTACAAGCTTTAGTGAGCACTAGATTAGAATTTACTTTTTATTAGTTTAGTTAAGATGAGAACATAGGATGTAGTTAGGGTTATTGCATAGTTTCAATTGATTGGAGGCTTTAGAACCCTCCTTAGTGAGTTTATTATGGTAATAGATCCCTTGGCTAGGTCTAGAAGATTCATCTTAGTCATGACCCTAAATATATAATGTATCCACAACAGGAAGTGTAAGTGTTAAATAATTTGACCCCCTGGTCAAATAAGTCAATCCCCCTATATTGTTGAATCTTTAATAGGGTCTCCTAGGTCATTAATTTATACCATATTCATAAAGAAGGTCATAAAATATGTCTTAATCTTAGTCACATTTACCGAAGTTCATCTTATGTCATTTTATGTCCTTTTTGGCCACTTTAATGAAGTTGTACAATTTTCCACTTAATACAAGTGTGTTAGTGGGTAAATGAGCATGTTTGATGTTAGTAAAGTTTAGAGGTAGGTTTTATAACTGATAATTCAAGGTTAAACATATAATGTAAGAGTTTAACTACAAAATAGGCCATTTTATAAAGTTGTATATACTCTACAATAGTTTCATAATGTTTGATCACTTTAGGAGTGCCCTTTCACATCCCCATAGCTTACTTCCAAGTTCAAATTTATTTGATAGGTCAAAAAATGGTAAAAACCTATTTTTCTCTCTCATCACTCTCTCGATCAAGTTAAACAAGTCAATCATTTTCCCTTTAGTATGGTCAGGAGAGGTAGGCTTAATTTGAATGCTATTGGTATATTAAATTAGTCTTTATGGAATTGTATTCCATGGTAGTGTTTTTTATATTGGTGAACTATGCTCTATGAATCATCTTTAAGACTGTTGCTACCTATAGATTGACTACACATTCCCAAAATCTCCATATTTTCTTATCTATCTACATGATCTAATGTTTCCAAGTGTTGAAGGGATTTTTGTGGACAATTTTAATTCCCTTCATATTGTTTTCAAACTCATTTATCATATGTATATATTAATATTAAAACAAGATCATTCTCCTTATGTTATAAGTCTAAACATTATGGTCTATAAGACATGGTTTCATCAGTTGCAATGTTATACTATCTATCAGTGGTTTCAACTCAAAGATAATGTGTTTGTGTCTCTCCTATTAAATCGAAGTTAGTTCTCCATGAAATTTCTGAATATTTTTACTTAAAATTTGATGGAGATAAGACTCCAAGGCACTAACTAAATATTGATTGGATATTTTCAATATGATAGTCATATATAGTTACTTGTAGGTATGTACAGACATGGAAGATAATTCAAACCTAAGAAACATGTTGTGTACATTTATAAGGCTTGAATGGAGGTTATCAATTCATTTAAGGCTCAAAGAGTTAATATTTTAGTCAACTCAAACCTTACAGTCAATGAGAGTAATAAAAACTATTGCTTAAGGGAAGTCTTACCCTAGCTTCTCTAAAATACATTTTTGTTCTAAAGAGTGTCATCTATTAGTTGAAGACTATGAGGTTTATGAGAGACTAATGTTTACATTCATGTAGCTTAGGATTAACAGTAATGTTAAGAAATGAAAATAAGTTTCTAGGTTATAGATAATTAATATTGAAGGACTTTAAATTCCATCAAGTTTCCACTATAAATAATCAATAAACATAGTGACAAAAATCAATGAACCTATAACATGCAATAATGACCTATAATGAGAGATGAGAGCATAGTATGAAAGAATAAGACAAGTTAATAAATACGATAGATAGTATTAATGACCTAAAAGAAATCAAAATAGTGAATCAATTTTCAAATACATCTTCACCTATATGAAGGTCTCATATTCCCTAAAACATCTATAGTCTGATTGTAGACTTTTTGTGCATTAATAGTAAGAGATAAGAACATAGTCTCAAGATAAGAGATAAGTATAAAGGTGTGATGACATAATTAAAATAAATATTTAATAATAAATTTGAAGTGTAATTATAAATAAAAATCACTACCTACATGAAATTCTTCATTTCTTCTCTAATGTACACCTACATTAGCAACGTAGTCTACAAACTAGTTCAAGTTAGTGGGAGATTGTAAGATGATTGGTATACAAATAGTAAGGTAAATTAATTTGTATGAAAAATATTAATAATTATTATATAACATTATCATATGATTATTATACAAAGTAAACAAAGAGAGTTGATCAAATAGGGTTCTAACCTCACCTATAGTCAACTAAAACCCTATCTATAGTCATAGTCATAAAATCTAGTCTTGAGGAATTTGAAGGTTTTAAGGGTATATAAGTGCTATATATATTTTAAATGTTGTAAAAATAATACTAAAGAGTTTATAAATACTTAATAAATACCATTAAATTCATATGAATAGGGTAGATGACCTTTGTTTTATCTCAAATAGGGAGCACTCCTTGAGCAACATAGTCTACAGGTTTAAGATGTGAATGTTGAGAGGATAAGATGACATTGTCTTGGAACATTGTATAATTATGTATTAAAAAAAAATTATGTTGAAATATATATAAAATACAGGTATATCTACTATAAATTATCACAAGTATTCATAAGCCTAAATGCACAGTCTAGGTCTCTTAGGCCTAGAACTAGGCCTAAATCCTCATGGCCTCTATCTTATTTTAAATTAACACATGATCCTTAAAATATATTTTATTAGATTTAGTAGATATTTTAGGATGGTTTAGAACCATTATTTTTCATATAAAAATCTAATATTGGTCATTTTGGCCTAATTCTCTATTAGAACCTATCCAGAATGTAAGCAACTAGTCGAGAGCCCAACTTCTTTTGATCACATTTGTATGGACCATGTGCATGGGACCTCAAGAATTTTTGGAGAGTTTAATCTAGTCATATACTCTAAATTTTGATTCTATGGACTATCAGTAAAAACCAAAACCTCCATTGATTCTCTTTTAGTCTCTTATAACCTATGGAATAATTTAGTTATAATTAGCTCTAAATTTTGATTCTATGAACTATCAGTAAAAACCAAAACCACCAAAAACCCTCCTAAAACCCTTATTTAGACTTGATGGAGAATAAATGAAGGAATATGCATCCAAACTGGTTAATTTAGACTTTAAAGTTTTTTTAACATTTATATCACTCTCATAATCTCATTTAAACTCTTTTGATCTATATTATCTTCTATATAGATAAACCTAATATGGTGTCTTTTACAAGATTTAACTAATTTTATGTGTGCAAAAGAGAATCAATAGATGAAAGTCATTGAGGGAGGTCTTAAGAGACTTATCAAAACTCCTAAGAATAATTTATAACCTATATTATTCCTGAAATTTCCTCTATTTATTTTATCATTGCAAGCAGTCATTGGACAAACAATAAGGAGAAGTGATTTTCTATGTGTGAAGATGAGAAGAGTAATGTTGAATCCTCTTGAAGTATATGATAGACTAGAGGAAAAAGAGGATTTAAAAATATGTCCTAACACATCTAAAATTCATTTAATTGAGTATGTATAGGCCACCTAAGCGACAATTTTAGACTTTGAGGCCTAGAAAGTTAATGAGTGGCTGTTAGACGTTGAAATACAAGTGGTGCAAGAGAGACTATCAATTAAAAAGAGTATGAGGTATGTTAAAATATTTTTTACACCTTATCATGATATTTAAAATGTTTCAAATATCCCAATGGTATTTTTAGATAGCCATGTGGTGTCCCCATCATCGAGATAGTTTCAAAAAGGATAGTGAAGAGCCTTTATGACAAATTGAAGGAGAATGATGAACTTCAGGTGGACACATGTCTAAGAGGTCCTCATGACATATTTTACACTTCATATTATTACATTATAAATATTTATCACATTTTAAAACTTGTATTTATGACCCTTCCACTTTTCTTCTTCTCTCTCCTCTCTTATGCTCTATTTATGCAAGTCATTTTACCATTTATGTCTAGTACACACGTAATATGGTGAAACCTTGCTGGTTTAGCACCTTATTTTGCCTTGGAATAAACATTACAAAGTTTATTTTATATCTAAAATATATTTTATGAAATGGAATATCTACAAAGTGGAATAGACATTACAAAGTTTATGTTTATATCTTGGATGTTAAGTAATGAATGTCTTCTCCTTCTATTCAACTCTTGCATGTTTTTTGTAAGTGATATCTCTTCTAACATGTCTTATAAAGTGTATGTGTTTTTTTAAGTGTGTCTTAAGGCGTGAGAGAGAATATTAGTGTCTATTATTGTACCTTATTTTCACCCACCTATATATGTGTATAAAACTTTGCCTCTATGAGAAATACTTATGCTAAAAGGATATAAAATTAAGGTCAATTTCAGTAGTCTTCTTCCTTAATGTAGATGTAAGTGTTTTATTTGGAATTATCCTTGGTTTATCACCTCATTGGAATAGGATACTTTGTATTACCTTATTCTATTTTCACCCCCAAGTGATTAGTCTAGTTTAGTGTGTGAGCTTAAGAGATAAATCAAGGGAGCTATCCCTTTAACCTAGAAGTTTACCTCTATTATAGGCAACCCATAAGCCTAGAGGTAATTTCATGTTGTCTAAATGTGGAGAGACCTGAACACCCTCTCTTTGGGTTCAATCTTTGTCTACCATAGTTATGCCATGCTCGATGGGACTAAGGTCCAAAAGATTGGAAAGATTATTGGTGTGTTCTTCCTCTTACTAGCTTTTGGAAGCATTCAAAAAAACATCAATGACAACTCTAAATGCAATCATCTAGTGATAATTAGCCTAGGTACTTATTTAAAATAGCTTGGTCGATTATTGTGTTTCATTTGACTAATGAATCTGATATGGATATATATGTTGAGGGTTCTTACTACACACCCCCTATCAAAGTTATTATCCAACTTATGGTCAACCCTTTCCTTCTCTATATGGTCATGAAGTTATTGAAGAGTCTTGTGAAGAAGCCTATGAATAAGGCTATTAATAATATTAGTTTAAGGATATTGAAGAACAAATCCAAGATCTTAAGATGCAAGTTCTCAAAGAAGAAATACAAGCTCTCAAGAGGTAGATTCTTGGAGGTATTCTTCCCCAATAACCCTATCCATGCTATCAAGCTCCTATAAAACCTTATCAATATCAAAACTAAAACTCCTATCCTTCTCCACCTCCAATTCCACCTCAAGCTAATTATATGTTGGCACTTATGCCTGAGATGCTAAAATTAGAAAATTTGATGAAGAAATTGGATTAAGATCTTGATGTGATCCCTATTCATTTCATAGAAAAAATGAGAAGGTTAGTTCATTTCCTTATGAATATGTGGGGATTGGTTGAAGAGGAAGCTCACTATGTCATTCATGAATACTTTCATGAAATTATATTCTATATACAATGATGGGTTGAACGGCTTACAAGGAGGGAAAACCAAGAAATTGAGAGGTAACTTATAGCTATTGAAGAACCTCAAGAAGGCTATGGAGAATGTGAAAATTTGTTTGAATAACAAGTCTCTCCCTCCCATCCTCAATATTTATCCTATGTTCCATGTTAGTCCTCTCATATTCCTTGTTATCATGAAGAACCTATCCAATCCTCAAAAGATCTTAGTAGCCTCAAATATCCAACTTGGAACAAAGAATTTGATGACAAGAACGAAAAATTTATGTATGGTCAAAACACAATTGTTTATCTTAAAAACATTATTGCTTGTCCATCTTCGAAGTCCATCCAAGGAGAGTTTAAACATGAAAATTAAACCTTAGTTGAGAATTTGGAAGAGAAATTTGCATCTATGGAAGAACTTCAAGAAGACAATGAAAATCATAAGCTAGTTGATGAAGAAAATGATGTGTTTATAGCTCAGTTAAACCTTCTTTCCCTCCAAGATTTATTTAAAGTGTATATTTTCATCTCCATTCCCATTAATGATCCCTCTATCACACCTCCTACTCTCTCTTCAAACCATGACCCAAGTCACCACCCTCCCACCTCATCTCATCTTGAAGTAGAACCCATGTTAAGGAAGGTAAATAAAGAAGAACAAGCTCAATGTATAACTAATCAAGAAAATAACAAAAGTATATATTAAGAAGAGCTCATCATAGGGACTCTTATTGGTTAGGATAATAACAAGGTATCCTTATTTATTCAAGAAATATAAGATGTAAATGAAGTTGTGGTTATCCATAAGGAGTTTCATCAAGGTATGTGCTAGACCTATCAAGAAATGTTTCATGAATATAAAGGTCTTAAGAATCTAGTTGTTTAAAGAGAGAAAAATGAGGTTTTTAAAGAGGAATCCATGGTTCCAATTAAATAACCATGTCTTGAGGAACATCATGAAGAAACCTATGATGACTATGACATTCATGAACATGGTTAAGAAGATGAGCTTGAAGAGGTTGTCTTTCTTAAGGAGAAAGAGAGAAAGGATGATTGATAGTAGTAGATTGATCTTTTCCAAGAACTTGAAAAACTTTAAAAATTTTAAGGGAAAGAACATAAGAAGATATAACAAGATGTCCTCATGGAGGATAATGATGAGGAATGGATTGACTACACCAAGTTACTTGAAGAGCTTGAAGATGATAAGAAATTTGATCCCATACAAAGTACCATGGTGATCAAAGAAACATGCCTGATTGAAACATGATTAGAAGTTAAAATTGAGTCTCATGAGAAGGTTGAGATTTTTAAAGTGATATTACAATTCACTTTCATAGGTGATATGTTTGTGGTTTGTATTATTGCATTGAATATCATGCCAAATATATTGGTAAACATCAAAAAGATAAAGACATCAAGCCAATTCTCAAAGGACAACTTGACTCATCCATTCCTCTATCTCATGGAGCAAGATATGGTGAAAATTTCCCCTTTGATCCAAGAGGATAAACTTTTTTAGGCTAGTTTGTACATAAGTTAGTATTCTTAATTATTGGTTTGTGTTTTCCCTAATTGTGTCTTTGTCTTGTTTTGTGTCTTTGTTCCCTATTATATTTGGTGTGTGTTTGGTGTCATATCATATGATTTTTAGTGTCAAATTTGGTGTATAGGTGACTCCATTACAAAAGAAGAGGAGAAGGCCACAATTCCTTAGCATAACAAGCATGATACCCCTAGGAAATCACTAAAATGTTGACTAATTTGACACCCTAGTAAAATAGGTCAACCCCCTATATATCTAAAATGTTCATAGGGTTTCCTAGGTCATAAATGTCTAGCATAGTCATAAATAAGGTCATAAAATATGTCTTAAACATAGTCACATTTTCCTAAGTTCATCTTATGATGTTTTATGTCCTTTTTAGCCACTTTAATTAAGTTGTATGGTTTTACACTTAAGACAAGTATGTCAAAGTTTAATTGAATATGTTTGATGTTAGGAAAGTGTTAGAGGTAGGTTTTGTAACTAATAATTACATGTTCAATATACCAAGGAGTTTAAATATAAAATAGGCCATTTTTTAAAGTTATGTAGACTTTATAATAGCTCTATCATGAGTGATCACTTTAGGAGTATCCCTTTAGATCCCCATATCTCATTTCTAAGCTCAAGTTTCTTTGATAGGTCCAAAAATGCTAAAAACTAGTTTGTCTCTCGTATCACTCTCTTGAATAAGTCAAACAAGTCAATCAGTTTCCCTTCAATAGGGTTAGGAGAGGTAGAGTTGAGATAGATGATTTTTATAGATTAAATAGTATTCATGTCCTTCCATTACATGGAAATGGTTTTTATATTGGTGGATTTTTATATATGAATCATCTTTAAGACTATTGATGCCTCCAAATTGATTCCACATTCTCAACACCTCCAAGTTTCTTATATGTCTACATGATATGATGTTTTCAAGTATTGAAGGTATTATTTTATATCATGTTAATTATCTTCATGTTTTTTTAAACTCATTTTTTCATATATGGATATGAATATGCAAACAATATAATTCTCCTTGTGTTGGAAGTGCAAACATTGTGGTATGCAAGACATGGTTTCATCAATTACATTATTCTACTCTCTATCAATGCTTTCAAATCAAAGATAATGTGCCTATGTCTTTCCTCCTAAATAATGGAGGTTATTTCTCCATGAAAAGTTCTCATATTTATATTTAAAAGTTTATGGAGATAAGTTTTCAAGGCACTAAGAAGATATTGATCAAATATTTTCAATATGACAGTCATATATAATTATCTATAGGCATGTATGGAGAAGGGAAGATCTTTCAAACCCAAGAGATAGGTTGTGTACATTTCCAAGAATTGAATAGAGGTTATCAAATCATTCATGGTTTAGATTATTTATATTTTATTCAACTCAAACCTTATAGCCAACCAGATCAAGAAAACTTGCTTAAGGGAAGCCGTACCTTAACTTCTCCAAAATACATTTTTGCTCTAGATAGTGTCATCTGTTGGATGAAGACCATGAGGTCTGTGGGATAATAATATTTCCATTATTATATATTTGGCCTAAAGGTAATTTCAATACATTAAAATAATTTTATAAGTCAGATATAATTAATATTTAAGGACTTTCAATTTCATCAAGTTTCCACTATAATCAATCAATAAACACAATGCCAAAAGACAATGAACCTATAACATGCAACAATGAACTATAATGAGAGATGGGATATTTTTTAGGTATAGGAAAATTTAATAAATATGAGATATAAAATTAATGACCTTAAAAATAATAAAAATAATGAATCAAAGTTCAATCACATATTCACCTATAGGAAGCTCTCATATTTCCTAAAACAACATCCATGGTCTGACTACAGACTTTTTGTGCATTAGTAATAAGAGATGAGAACATATTCTCAAGATAAGATACATGTATAATAATGTGTGATGAACTTAATAACCTAAATAATTAAGAATAAAGGTGAAGTATAATTATAAAACAATAATCAATACCTTTAATAAACACTTCATTTCTTCTCTAATTTACACCTATAGTAGCAACATAGTCAATAGACTAGTTCAGGCTAGTGGCTGATTGCAAGATGATTGGTATACAAAGGGTAAGGTGAATTAATATGTATCAAACATTTAAAAATTTGTTATATCACATTATCATGTGATTATAAAATAAAATAAATATACAGAGTTGATCAAATAGGGTTTTAACCTCACCTACAGTCAACTAAAACCCTACCTACAGTCATAGTCATAAAAGCTAATCTTAAGGAATTTGAAGGTTTGATGGGTATATAGGTGTAATATATATTTAAAATTTCATAAAAAATATCCCTAGGAATTTGTAAATAATTACATAATATCCTTAAATTCATATGAATATTGGATATACCCTCTGTTTTGTCTCAGATAAAGGGCACTCCATGAGCAACATAGTCTACAGGTTTAAGATGTGAATATTGAGAGGAAAAGATGAAAGTGTCTTTGAACATTGTATAATTATGTATATATCTAGTTTTATGGTTTAAGAGATATAAAATACACCTACATATAATATAAATTCTCACAGGTGGTCACAATCTTAAATGCATAATCTAGGTTTGTTAGGCTTAGAACTAGGTTTAAACCCTCATGCATCTATCTTATTTCAGATAACCACAAGATCCTTCCAAGATATTTTATGACCTACAAGGGAGATTTTAGTATGGGTTATAACCATTATTTTACATATAGCAATACAATAGTGGTAATTTTTTCCTAATTTTCTATAAGAATCAATCCAAAATGTAAACAACAAGTCGAGATGTCAACTTCTTTTGCTCACATATGTATGAACCATGTTCATGAGACCTCAATAACTTAGGGAGATTTTAAGGGGTAATATAATTTGAATTTTTTGAATTGGTTCTAAGGTTATGTTTCTAACCTTTATGAACTATTACTAAGAATTAGAACCACTAAAAAACCTCATAAAACCCCTGTTTCGACCCGATGGAGAAGAAATTAAGGAATATGAATAAAAAAGGGATCATCTAGCCTTGAAAGTGTTTGGAAAATGTCTATTACTCTCCTAATATCATTGAAATTCATTTTATCTATATTATATTCTATACATATAGACTTAATATGGTGTTTTTTGAGGGATTTGACTATTTCTATAGGTGCACAAGGGAATGATTAGATGAAATTCACTGAGGGAGGTGTTTAAAGACTTATAAAAACTCATAAGTCTCATTTTTATATAATTCATGAAAGTTCCTTGGTTGAGTTGATCACTATAAATAGTCATTAGATGGATAGTGAGAAGGAGAAATGATTGTTTAAGTGTGAAGATGAGAAGAGTGACATTGAATCCTCTTGAATTTTATGATAGAATGGAGGACAAAGAGGCTTTCAAAATATGTCTTAAAACCTCTAAAATGAATTTTATTGAGTAGGTATAGGCCACCTAAGTGACATGTATAGGATTTGAGACCTAGAAACCTAATGAGAAGTTGTTAGATAATGAAAAATAAGTGGTGCTGGAGAGACTATTAGTTGAAGGGAGTATGAGGGATGTTAAAATATTTTTTATACCTTATCATGATGATGTAAATGTTTCAATTATCCATTTGGTAGTTTTATATATCCAAGTTGAATCCTCATCATAAAGATAGTTTTAAGAAGGATAGTAAAAAGCCTCTATGCCAACTTGAAGGATAATGATGAAGTTTAGGTGAACACATGTCTAGGAGGTCTTAATGACCCATTTTACACTTTATATTCTTACATTGTAATTGGTTCTCATAGTTTGAAACTTGGATTTGTGACTCTTCCACTTTTTTATTTCTCTCTCCTCTCTTATGCTCTATTTATGTAAGCCATTTTTGTATTTGTATCTAGACACACCTAGTATGGAAAATACATATTGGTTTGCACCTTATTTTGCCTTGAAATAAATATTTTGAATTTTATTTTATCTCCACAATATCTTGTATAAGTGTCATAAGTATTTTTCTTTGATTTGAAGTGATGAACGTCTTCTCCTTGCTTCCATTCAACTCTTTCATGTTTTGTGTAATTGATATCTCTTTTAACATGTCTTATAAAGTGTATGTGTTTGTTAAGTGTGTATTGAAGTGTGATAGGGAATAGTAGTGTCTAGTGTCAAACCTTATTTTCACCCACCTCTAGATGTGTATATTAATCTTCCTCTATAAAAAATACGTATTCTAGAAGGACATAGAGTTAAGGTTAGTTTTAGTAGTCTTCTTCCTTAATGTAGATGCAAGTGTGTTGTGTGGACTTATCTTAGGTTTGTCACCTCATTACACTAGGTTAGTTTATATTACATTATTCCCTTTTAACCCCCTAGTTATTAATCTAGTGTAGTGTGTTAGCTTAAGAGATAAATCAAGGGAGATATCCCTTTAACCTATAGTTTTACCTCTGTTATATGGAAACCATAGGCCTAAAGGTAATCCCATGTTTTCCAACTATGGAGAGGATTGAACACACTCTCCTAATGTGAAATATTTGTCTATAATAATAAGATCTATCTTCTCTGAGATAGAATTAATTTATAGATATATTACATTCCCATTGCATACATTTTGGTGAACTTGATGTGAATCTAACCCTTGCATGTTTTCTTTCATGTTATCATTTTTATTATTTTATTATACTTTTATATATATGTAGTAATATATCAAACTATTCGGTATAGATTTAACTTTTTTTCACATGTTCAACACATAGTCACTTCAAAATGACTCTATTTTATCTATGTAGGTTTTCATCAGCGATAGGCTATTGGATCAAATAGGTTGACATAATACTCTTATTAAGTTATATATTAACATACACTAGCAAAAAAAAAATGTATTATAATTATTTATACCATCATGCATTTCAAAAAAACACTATCGAGCAAGTTAACCCTATTCATTATTCTTCTTCAGCATAAAGAGTTTTACATAACTTTGTTAGCTAGTCGACCTAGTTTGTAGAATTTTAAAGTAGAAAATAAGGCATTAACATAAAATTTTAACTATTAATCATCTTTAATCCCACCAAAGTTCCTTTATTTCCTCTCTATATCATTTTAATATTTTTTCACTTCTTTTTTACAAGTTATCAATGTTTAAAACCACAACCCTACAGCTAACTAGGTCAACCTCGTCAACCTAGTTTTGTAGTCTGTCTTCTATCTAAAAGACATAGTTGACATGTTCAACTCTATTCTTAAGGACCTTACTTAAATATAATATTAATGACCCTTTCAACTCTATTATATAATATTTACATACAATATCACCTGAATTGACTCTATTTAATTCTTAATCAATGAATTAACAAATATTTAATAGTAATTAATTTGCATTTCCTTTTTAGTTGTTTGCATTCTTAGAGTAACTCACATAGTCTAAATAGGTAATTTTTCACATTTCCATTTTATTAACACTATTCTACTCTTTTTCACAAACTATAAAATCACATAACTTTCAAAATGCATCTCAACATTTATCTTCCCAAGGCCTACCTACTTGGATTTCATCACTAAGGGGGAAGCAGACTTGGTTTTCTAGCCAAGTATAAATATGTGGTTAATGGTATATATTGGAAAATCACGTGACACCCTTATTATTATGGGATTGTGAAATGAGGGGTTAGGATACAATACCAATCCATTACCATTACCAACATAGATCCCTTTGAGCCCAAACATCTTGAAACCATCTATAGATTGCCTTTTTAGTTCCTTATTTCAACCAACTCTCTTATCACATTTAAATCAAAACTTTTTAATAATATAATAACACTTATGGTGACCACATAGTTATCATTTACTTTTCAGTTGATTGTTTGTTTTTTGATCATTGAGTGTTGTATTGAAAAACTTGTATTAGTCAATGTTGGTGTAAGATTTTGTGTTCGGTGCCCCAATTATATAAATCATAGTAATCTAATTTTTTATGTCTTTTACTTCATTCTTATTTCAATTATATTGTAAAATATTTCCTCTTTTCAATAATACTATCATTATGGTCAATATAGTCTCTTATAGACTGCATTATTCCCTCATGTCAATAGTATATAATCAACCTATACAACTATGTCTTCTAATTCACCCATGTATCCCTCTATATAGAAACACAAAACTTACCTATATGGCTTTATACTCTTTTTTTCTTGTGTTTTAAACAATACTCTATCAACCTAGTTGAATCTATACCTATTGGATAATCCTATTGGTTGACCCTATTGACCCACCCTATTCTTTTATCTTAGCTGACTTAGTTATCTATATAGCTGACTTTATCCATGATTCTCCTTCTTTCCTAAATTATGTTTCTTTCATCAAGCATCATGAAATCCCATATTAAAATCTTCTTGGACAACCTGAATCCATTTAGACACTATATGGGGTATTATTTTCTTCTTTTCTCTACCTCCTAAGAGAACCCCCACTCTTAGAGTACTTCTTTCCCTCTCTCATCTATGGATTGTAACATGGTTCAATTCATGCCTCAAGTTGAATTAATTGGATAAGATCCTTTTTTTACATATAAAGATAATTCCCATCCTCAAGCATCTCAACACAATGTGGGAGTGATTAACACATGTCTATCTACCAACCCCATTAGTAATCCACCTCCTAATAGCTCCTCCCTTAGTAATAATTTGAGAATTAATCCTACAAACACCAACCCGATAATTGATATCACCCAAATTATTGCATAGATAGTGCAACAAATGAATATCAATCAAACATATAACACCTAAAAAATGATGTGATTACAACATAATTTGATCAATATGGCTATTTAACCTCTAGTTCTAATCCCTCAAAATAACCAAAAATTTATTCCTCTACCTTCTAAATATGCCATGGGAAATGTCATTCCCTAACCTATGATAAATAAAAATATGCTTCAAAACATCTAAAGTGAGCCTTTATCTTCTTTCATTATTTCCATTTATATTCATAACATGTCTCCAACTATCAGGTATGATGGGACTAAAGACCATGCATATTTCCTCAAGGCATTTAGTAATCTTTAAAAAGAGTGGATTTGAACTAAAATCTTTGCCAAAAATAAAATCATGGTTAAAACATTCACTATAGATGTATTAGAATGGTAAAATCAACTTCTTCAACATTCCATATGGAAACTAGAAGATTTAGCCAATCTTTTAATTAATGATTTTTAACACAATGATCTTCCCAAAAATTATCTTCGAAATTTCATTAATGCTAATCAATCTCCCACTAAATCAGCTCATGAATCTATCAAACAATGGAAAAATTTAGATCACAAGATTGACCATAACATGATTGATGATAATCTATTTGAATTCTTTATAATTGATTTAACTTGTCTTTAATATAAGGTTCAAAATTTTGGCCCTCAAGTGCTTAATGAAGCTATTAACCAAGACAACTATTAAGACTTATTAATGAAATAGTTTGAACCTAATACCAAATTCCTCAAATAATTTTTTAAAACTTATACAATGTAACAACCAATTATACTCCTCAAACCAAACCAGGAGTTGCTAAGGCTAACAATCTTTGATCTTCTCACACACCATTAACTGTGTAGCAAATGAAATAATTTTTAACACCCCCTAAACCATTTAATTATCCCAATAATCCTCCCAAATGGTATGACCCTAATTAATTTTATTGGTTTCACACCAACATTGGTCATTCTCATTTAGCCTTTAGAGGGCTTGCCATATTTTCTATCTCCTATATGTTTGGCGATTCCTTCAATCACAAAATAATGATTCAACTCCATTGTCATTAGTATAACATCAATTATCAAAAATTACAAGCTCACAAAGCTTCTTCTAATAATAATAAAATATCATTTACCACATCTATTGATAAAGAAGCAATCAAGGATTTTTATGCCATTGATGCTAACTATAATTACTATTAAAATAATTCTCAATATGTCAATATGGATAAGGTCAATTATCACTAAAAATATATCACAAATATCCTACCACTAAACATAAGAAACCATATTTAGAATAAAAATCCTCAAATATACTAAAACCACTCACCTAGCTTCAAAAGATAACAAGGAACCATCTACTTCTTCTAAACTACCAACCACTTCCATTCCTTCAAAGTCTAGCTTACCTTCTAAACCTTGTGTTATTCCTTCTTCTAAATCAAATTGGAACTTATTAAAAGATCTCAAATCCATTCAATAAATTTAAGACCCATCATCTATAAAAGAAGAACCACCCTTTTTTGATCCTCAACCAATCAACATGCATACCATTAAATCCATATATCCTTCTTCTAAACCTTTTATTAATTTTTTTTAAGAATACATGATTAATGACAAGATCCTCTTTCTCACTGATGATTTACCTATATTCATTAAAATACCCTTTAATATCACCCTTATTCATAATTTTTTAGTAAATGAATGGTCCATTATTAATGGGACATCTTTGTGGCTCATGTAACAACTTAGCTATAATAAATATTATCTCAAGAAAACCTACCTAGCCTATCATGGATTTGATAAAACTAATCAAAAGCCACTTAATAATATTTGGGTTAGTCTTAGAATTGAACCTAAGACTATTCAAAGTAAGATTATGGTCCTTGATTTACCCTTATCTTATAATATATTCATAGGGTGACCATAGACTCATAGAATGAGGGCTATCACCTCTTATGGTAGCCAATGCATCAAGTTCTTATAGAGCAAAAAAAGATATAAACATAAGGCAAATCCCAAACCTTAGAGTACTCAACTTCCTAATATTAAATCTCAATATCACATTCCTACCATTCCAATAATCAATAATGTTCCCTAACCTAAATTTATTATCATCAATCTAGATTTACATGTCACTCTTTCTAATTTAGATGACAATGAAGTTAATGACTTGTGTCATACTTGAAACACTACTAAGATACCTCCTTGCATATCATGTTAGATTCCTCTTTATTTATTACATCATGATCACACTATTCCTCTCATTGACGATATTATTGATTTCCCCCTCCATGTAATGCTAAGAAATCCTCTTACATATAATATGAATTCACATGCAATTATTATGGAGTTATCAAATTATTCTAAGACCTTTTAATCGTGTATCCATGTAAATTCAATGATCTAGGTATTTCCCCTTTTGAAACTCCTAAATTTTAATCATGTACAATTTCTCCAACCTATGACAATAACTACATCATGGCCAAAGATCATTCATAAGACTTGGATGTTCAACATTATCAAAAAATAATATTTGAAATGCATAATTTCAATCGTTATGTTCATACCATTTCCACTACCTTTGAATTAGCTATTGAAGGTCATGTGCCTCTTGTTAATTCTCCACTCATTGATACTACTTGAGTGGTAGAACAAATCCTACCTTTCAAACCTTCAAATTTTCCTACATATTCTATCCCACCTAAAGATCCAATCATTGCATCCAACTCTTCCCCTATTAATGATACCAAAAACAAACTAATCACATCCAAAGAATGATTGATTCACCCACCTACTCTTCATCCACCTTCAAATGATCATTCATTAATCTTATATACCTCTTCCATACCCATATCAGTTGGGGCAATGCTTGACCAACAAGATGATATTGGGAAGAAATATGCCATTTATTATATTATTTGAGGCCTTATCAACTATGAAGAATGTTATAAAAAAGTAGAACTTCATTGCCTTGACATATATTTTATTGTTGAAAATATCTGACATTACATGCTTTATCAAACCATTTATGTTATTGTTAGTTTTGATCCACTTCATCACTTCTTATCTAAAGACTTTCTTCTTATAGATAGAATTAGCAAGTGGATAGTCCTCATCGAATTTGATCTCTAAATTATTACACAAAATGATGTCAAAGCATAAATCATTATTATCAACTTGCCATAACTCCAATCCAAGCTACCAAACACCTTCAATATATTATTCTTGATGATAATATTATTTATATTTCATGTCTCAATCAAGCCATATCACTTAAAGACTAATTCCATAATTTCATTGATGATGTTAAATCAAATAATCTTGATGAAATCTATATCTCCACTGATACTACTAAGACAATATTAGTTATTGAATAACTTCCTAAAATCACTATCAATTTACATGAAAATACTTGAACCTTTCATTTTGATGGTGTCAAATTCCTTCAATGAGCTAGGGTAGGCTATATCCTCACTAGTAATCTTGGTAAAATTATCCTTTTGGCATTTCATATTATAGTCCATGTCACTAAAAACATAGAATAATACAAATCCTTGACCTAATGAGAGTATCCCTTGATTTATATATCACGTATCTGCATGATTTGGATGGCTCCCAAGTCATTTTTCACCAGGTCAAAGGTGATTATAAATGTAAAAGTAAAAATATCATTTCTTATCATCAAATTTCAACTACCCTTTGCATATATATTTCTTATTTTAGCATTGATCACATCCCTTGAGATCAAAATTATATTTTTGATTTACTTGCTTATTCAACATCTTTTTTTCATCCACACCAAGTTCTTATCGATTCCACTTTTTTAAAATCTAAATAAGAAAGTCCCCATCATCGATTCGACTAAAATAATCACTCATCTACCATATTAAAGTTATTACCATTATAAAAATATCATGGTACAAAGAAATTATTTAATTTATTGAACATCAAACCTAACCTTTAAACATTAACTCTCACAAAAAGACTCACATTCAGAAATAAGATTTCAAGTATGTCTTTCAATATGGCATCTTTTATTATCGCAATGCTAAAGGTACCTTGCTCTATTATGCTATAAAAGAAGAGGTTATTCATCTTCTTAAACAAGAACATGGGGACATTTGTGATGGCCAATATAAAGGGCATGCTACCACCCATAAATACTCATGTATGGGATACTTTTGGCCCACTCTTGAAATGGATGCCATCAACTTTGCTAAAAAGTGTACTCCTTGCCAACTTCATGATGATCTAATTCATTCACCTCAAACTGAGATTTAAACCATGGATTATCCCTATCCATTTTTCATGTGGGGATTAGATCTCATAGGAAAATTACCTTGATCTCAAGATGGGCATGGCATTATTAACATAACCACAAAATATTTTACCAAATGCTTTGAGGTTATGCCCCTCATCAATGTCACTAGTACTACCATCTCCCAATATATCCTCAATAAAATCATTTGATGCTTTGGAATTCTTCATACTCTCATTTTAGATAATATTGGTAACTTCAAAAGTAAAGACATTAAATAGCTTTGTGCTCAATTTAAATTCAATCTCAAATTTTCCACACCCTACCATCTATAATGAAATGGCCAAGTCAAGCCCACCAATAAAATTATTAATAAAATTATACAAAATACATTTCATAAAACCCACATGGATTGTTATCTTCATCTATATCCTTCTCTTTGCACCTATCAGTCTAGCATACTCACTATTACTAGGGAAACACCATTCTTGATAGTCTATGGTTCTAAATTAGTCCTCCCATTAAAATTTGAACTTTTCTCTCTTTGTATATATCTTCATGGTATCATACCTAATGAATAATTATGTGAAGCTCACCTTCATATTCTTGATCTTCTTGATGAATATCATCTTTTTACCCCATAACATAATTTCTAATACAAGGCCCGTATTACCAAACAACATAATAAAAGATTTAAAGTTCGCACATTTTATGTTGGTGATCTTATCCTTAATCAAGATTACACTCGTGATAAATAAGGTAAATATGCCCAAAAATGGTGGGGTACTTATTTAGTAAGAGACATCCTTGGTCCAAGCACCCATCACCTTTAAACTAATGAAGGCCATATTTTCACAAAACCCACCAATGCACAATTCCAAAAATGTATGTTTCTTATATCCTTCCTTTCTTATCCTAATTTTTATATGTTATACCTATAACACTTTCTATAGGTTACTTACATCGGTCTCACCCTATGCAATAGTTCCCTTTTTTTACAAACCTTGGTCCTTCCTTTTTGGTCTTTTGGTTTCCTCTTTTATCATGACTTGCATTGTAAGACCATGGATTAGACGTGACCTTCATCACAAATATCTTATTTTTCATATAATATTTACATTCTTTGTGTACCCTCATGGGTTTATATTTTATGATTTATAGTGTAAGACCATCGATAAGACTTGGCATTCCTCATAAATTCACCATATTTAATTAAATTTTCCTTATTGATAATGTGTTTTATAATGGTTTCAATTTGTGATCCTTGTTCTAAACTTTGGATTTTACATCTTTGATAGATAAAATTTTCACAACCACTTAAGTTAGCATGTTTTCATACACTTCCCTCATTCTTATGATAATTAATCACACTTCAATGTCATTATATCCCTTTTTCACTCTTTTTCAATCTTTTTTTATGATTTGATGTAATTAAAATTGTTGCATGCCTCATTCCTCTTGATTTCCTTTCCTTTCACTCCACATTGGATAAAACAAGGTAAAAGTCAAGATAACACTTTTAAATCACCTAACTTAACAAAGACTTTTAGACATCATACTCTCTAAGTTCTCTCTCTCTTAGCAACCAACTCTAGAAGATTCAAATTAAAGTCATCTTTAGAACCCATGTTTGGTCTTCTAAACCCATATGGAGGAGGAATATAAAAATACATAAATAAAGTTAAAATCTAAATCCTTTGAAACAAAAGGTAATGATATACAAAAATTAACTTACGAAAATCTAAATTCTAAATCACATTAAAATAAATGAATAAAAGCACATATAATATCTCCAATTAAAGCTAAAAATCCATATTTGGCCTCATGATAGAGTTGAGGTCCATTTGGGTGAGGTAGGCTAGTAGATTAGAATAGGATAATTCAACAAACTCTACGGTACTACCTAATTTCTCATGTAAGTACCCAATATCCATAGTAGACTAATGACTCTGTAAGGGGTCCTGAGGAATGGGAAACATGTTGTGGGAAGGTAGGTTCATTTTACTTTTCATTAATATAGCCTTCACAGGATGATCTACCTACTACACTTTTTGATCTAAGAATTGTGTAGCTAAGATAAGTTATTTATAACCCTTAAGGTTTAAATTCCTCTTATTTTAACCAACCTAATTTTAGTGTCTTGACCTTGATAAAGAGTTACTCTACCTTATTTTTCCCTTCATTCTCTCCTCCACCCATTTCATTCCCCCACTTTATAGGAAAAGTGTAACTATCCTTAGTTTTCTATCCTTAGCATTGTGTGTTACTATGTTCTTTTCTCAAATCACCATCCCCTATTTAAACCTTAGTGAAATGTGATGAGATTTGAGTGGGGCATATGTACACACATAATATTTTCAAACTTTATCAATTACCAATAATTTTTATCTTGAAAGAACCTATCCAGTCTCAATCTCTCTGAGTTCATGTCTTAAAGGGTGCACAAGGAAAGGGGTGGGAAGAACATTAGCACTTTAAAGGATTATTATCCCCTTACTACCACTTGTTATCAATCCAACCATCTCTTAAAAACATTCTGCTAAGCTTTGCCTCCTCTTTTTCACACTATTTTAGTCATTTTATACCTTCTTTAACCCTTTTTTAGCTTAAAATAGTTTTTGAAAGTTTACACTACACTATCAGCCACATCAACCTTGTTCAGTAATTGATAAAAATTATTTACAGTCTAGGTCAGCCCCTAGTAGACCTATAATGAGAACTATTTTTTTTTTCAATAAATATACAAGGTTGATTAGGTTGACCTTGTCATCCCAAACTTTTAGAAAGTAATAGGGTTAGATATGCTTATATAAACACATCAATTTCTCCATTCTTAGGGAGACAATAAGAATTAATTATTCATTTATGCTTCTTTACAATCTACTCTTCTTCCATTCTACTTGAGGTGTATTATCTTAGTTTTTCTACTTGGATAAGAATCTTGTCTTGTGGAAAAGTCTTGGATGTTTTGGCCTTTCTTAGTGTTCCTTACAAACCATAACAACCTCTTTGGAACCAACTTTGGCAAAGGGAGAGATAGAGTATCAATGAGTTCATCTTCAAGGTAAGTATCCCCAAATTTTCTCCTCTTTTTAGTAGATAGAATTAACATATGCAATGGATTTTGAATATTTTTTTCTCTCTATGCATTAAGGTTTTACCTATACATATCTTAATTAGGATTCTCTTATGCATGTTTTATTTTATGTTTACTAACCCCCATTTCATACAACAAGCTTTGGTGAGCATTAGATTATACTTTACTTTATTTGTTATTAGTTTAGTTAATATGAAAACATAGGACCTAGTTAGGGTTATTGCATAGTTTTTCTTAAATAGAGGCTTTAGAACACTTCTTGGTTAATTAATTATGGTAAGATATCCCTTTTCTAGGTCTAGTAGATCCATCATGGTCATCACCTAAAATATATAATGTGTCAATAATTAGAAGTGTAACTAGGATTTTGTGATATCCCCTACCAATGGAGATATATGAAAGCCACAAAACTATGATACCAAAGACCAATGCTCTGATACCACTGTGATATCCCCTACCAATGGAGATATATGAAAGCCACAAAACTATGATACCAAAGACCAATGCTCTGATACCACTGTGATATCCCCTACCAATGGAGATATATGAAAGCCACAAAACTATGATACCAAAGACCAATGCTCTGATACCACTGTAATATCCCCTTCAAACAGGGAATATATAAACTCATAAAGCTCTAAACAAGATACAATTTTCAGAATAGATTCAAACATGCATAAACAAATCACAGATCTTATCATTCATCCAGCTGATTACAATAGATGTCCTTTCTTATGCAAATCAAAGAATATTACAGATATGGTCTTAAAACCCTAAAATTATGCAAACTGGGAATAAACTTGCAATTCTAGAAGTCTCGGCCTGCTGTGTCGACACACACAGTCGCCGGCATCGGTCGATATACTGCCGATGTCGGTCTCTGTAGGTCCTTATCTGCCGACGTCGGTCCTCAGACGGCCGAAGTCGGTCACTGGGGATCTCTGTCTGCCGATGTCGGTATCTGCGAGAATCTGTACGGACCTGTACGGACTTAGTACGGCCGCCAACCAGTCTGTTCTTAACCCCTGATTGTTGAACCACCTGATCTGAAGATATACTATTCTAATACAGAATACCTCTATCTGTATAATTTATTGGATCAAAAACTAAATAAAGATAAATACCTGAAATATCTGTAATAACTTCTGTGTGAAGTTATCTCTCAACCCTGAAATTTTGTGATAACTTCTGGATGAAGCTATCTCTCAAATCTGTACCTCTGTGATAACTTCTGGATGAAGCTATCTCTCAATTTGGCAATAGATCGGCTGATCTTTCACAACCTCTGAATCGCACACAATGAAGAGTTGACGTTCTCCACTGCAAATGGAATCCTGGAACCCTTGGCTCAGTCTTCACAGAAGAATTTCTCCAATTTCAATAATCAATTCATACATACAAACTCTCTCCCATGAGAAACTCTTATACCCTTCCAAAGGTGTGCTTGCTAAAATTAGATTTCCTCAAATTAGAACTTGGGGTTCTAAAATTAGAATTCCTCAAATTAGAACTTGGGCTTCTAAAATTAGAATTCCTCAAATTAGAACTTGGATCTTAAAATTAGACCAATTAATTAATAATTAATAATTAATTAATATCTAATTTAAAATTAGACCAAATAATTAATTAATTAATAATTAATTAATATCTAATTTAAAATTAGACCAAATAATTAATATTTGATTAAATCAATCAAATATTAATATCTCCCTCAATACATGTCGGATCCTTGAACCGTCTGAAGCTGGTGAATCAGGGAGTGATTCTGCACATGACCATATCAAAACAAGGGTGCTCTGCTGTATGTCAAATATCCCTAAATAATAGGAGCTCAGGCCCAATGTGTCTGAAATAACCTGAATGAGAGCCAACTATTGGAATTCTGTAAATCAAAGCCAAGCCAATCTCCATCATGACCCTCTATCCATCTAATCAGCCTATGAAGGTCGCATAATAGGCTAATCATCAAGCCTGTCAATGTCCACGAAAAAGGGGACATGACAATCCGCCCCTCCAAAAATTGCTTGTCCCCAAGCAATCTCGGAACAATGAACCACTCGATCCACCTGGATCCTAAATGTAGTTATGTTCTGCACTGTTGTGAATCAATGCAAGTACCTGCAACATCATCAGAAGTAAAACAAAGAGGAACCCATAATCAAATTGGCGAACACAACTCAACCAATCTATGAAATCATGACTGCCCTGGATGTGTCGATACTGTAGACTGTGTACTGGGCAACTGCGAATTTCATCTACAAAAGATGGAGTTAATCCATCCCATAACTGATCCCTCTGTAGCAGTGGCACAACCAACTGTACCATACTGTCAAATGTGTGAGAAGAATCAATCTGGAGACTCGACTCCACTGGTATCCCAAACTCCTCAGAATCAGGTACTCCCACGTCCTGAATATGTGTGTGAGCCTCAACCACATGCTCCTCATAAGCAGCTATAGAAACATACTCACCAACAACACTCAATGTACTAACCTCTAAGTCTAGGGCTGGTGAAGACCGTAAATGCTCTAACTCCATGGTCATCTCAACCAAATGAAATTGTGACTCCTCATAAGCTAACTGTGTAGTCTCAAGAATCTCAGAAGTCACCTCTAGCTGCTGAGTAAGCTCGCTCACCTTATCTTCCTCGACCAACAATGCATCATATGCTGTGCTACCCCACTCTATAAGATAATCTCTGTCGGTGACCAACTGCATATAGTCCTGTCTCAGAATCTGGATAGCCTCCCATAAAGAGTGGATTTCTGTCAAGGATAAATAACTGCCTCCCTACTCGATGCTAGTAGGAGAACCCCATCCATAAACTACTAACAATTGACGAGCATCATCGAAATGCTTACAAGCGGTGGCAATGTCTCGCTCACTAACTCTCAGCTGATTAGACACATGATGGCACTGGCTAGATTGTCTCCCACACTCCTCCTCTGATGCATGGTCCAAACAAATAGACTCAGAATCACTGATCACTGTAATACTACCATCCATACTCTGTGAATCAACTCCATAGCTCATATCAACATGCGGAGTATCAACAACTATAGCATCACTATCTAACTCTTCCATATCAAAAGAAACAATCGGTGAAACTAAGTCCTCAAAACTATCCACTGCATTCTCTTGAGTGTCATCTACAATAATAGGATCCTGGGACTCTTCTACAATCTCTGCCATAGCTGAGAGATCATCGACCCTCAGTGCACTAACATCTGAACACACCTCTACACTCTGAGTGCAAGCATCTAACTCATCCTCATCTTCACTATCTCCTATCTCATAATAATCATAATAATCATAAGACATGCTGCTCTCTCGTCGAAGTGATCTGTAGTGCTCTCTCCTTAGCTTAACAAAGCGATCAAAAGGCAACAACTTCTGAACTCGAGGTGGTGCTAACTCCCACTCCTCGTTCGCTATCATATACCGTGCGGGTTTGTTTCTGGATGTAGGATATGAAAGAGATTCATTCAACCTCTTCAAACTTAGTTCCAGCTTCTTCATATCATTGTCCCACTATCTCTGAGTATATGAAGTCATCACGATACTTTGCTGATTCAATCTACCCAAACTACCCAACAGGATGGCAAGACATTAGCTCTGATGTGCCCAACAGGATGGCAGGAATTTGTTCTGATGTGCCCAACAGGATGGCAGGAATTTGTTCTGATGTGCCCAACAGGATGGCAGGAATTTAGCTCTGATACCACTGTGGTATCCCCTACCAATGGAGATATATGAAAGCCACAAAACTATGATACCAAAGACCAATGCTCTGATACCACTGTGATATCCCCTACCAATGGAGATATATGAAAGCCACAAAACTATGATACCAAAGACCAATGCTCTGATACCACTGTGATATCCCCTACCAATGGAGATATATGAAAGCCACAAAACTATGATACCAAAGACCAATGCTCTGATACCACTGTAATATCCCCTTCAAACAGGGAATATATAAACTCATAAAGCTCTGAACAAGATACAATTTTCAGAATAGATTCAAACATGCATAAACAAATCACAGATCTTATCATTCATCCAGCTGATTACAATAGATGTCCTTTCTTATGCAAATCAAAGAATATTACAGATATGGTCTTAAAACCCTGAAATTATGCAAACTGGGAATAAACTTGCAATTCTAGAAGTCTCGGCCTGCTGTGTCGACACACACAGTCGCCGGCGTCGGTCGATATACTGCCGACGTCGGTCTCTGTAGGTCCTTATCTGCCGATGTCGGTCCTCAGACGGCCGAAGTCGGTCACTGGGGATCTCTGTCTGCCGATGTCGGTATCTGCGAGAATCTGTACGGACCTGTACGGACTTAGTACGGCCGCCAACCAGTCTGTTCTTAACCCCTGATTGTTGAACCACCTGATCTGAAGATATACTATTCTAATACAGAATACCTCTATCTGTATAATTTATTGGATCAAAAACTAAATAAAGATAAATATCTGAAATATCTGTAATAACTTCTATGTGAAGTTATCTCTCAACCCTGAAATTCTGTGATAACTTCTGGATGAAGCTATCTCTCAAATCTGTACCTCTGTGATAACTTCTGGATGAATCTATCTCTCAATTTGGCAATAGATCGACTGATCTTTCACAACCTCTGAATCGCACACAATGAAGAGTTGACGTTCTCCACTGCAAATGGAATCCTGGAACCCTTGGCTCAGTCTTCATAGAAGAATTTCTCCAATTTCAATAATCAATTCATACATACAAACTCTCTCCCATGAGAAACTCTTATACCCTTCCAAAGGTGTGCTTGCTAAAATTAGATTTCCTCAAATTAGAACTTGGGGTTCTAAAATTAGAATTCCTCAAATTAGAACTTGGGCTTCTAAAATTAGAATTCCTCAAATTAGAACTTGGATCTTAAAATTAGACCAATTAATTAATAATTAATAATTAATTAATATCTAATTTAAAATTAGACCAAATAATTAATTAATTAATAATTAATTAATATCTAATTTAAAATTAGACCAAATAATTAATATTTGATTAAATCAATCAAATATTAATATCTCCCTCAATACATGTCGGATCCTTGAACCGTCTGAAGCTGGTGAATCAGGGAGTGATTCTGCACATGACCATATCAAAACAAGGGTGCTCTGCTGTATGTCAAATATCCCTAAATAATAGGAGCTCAGGCCCAATGTGTCTGAAATAACCTGAATGAGAGCCAACTATTGGAATTCTGTAAATCAAAGCCAAGCCAATCTCCATCATGACCCTCTATCCATCTAATCAGCCTACGAAGGTCGCATAATAGGCTAATCATCAAGCCTGTCAATGTCCACGAAAAAGGGGACATGACAGATTTATCTTTTTCGATCTAGGATTGATTTATAGATATATTGCATTTCCCATTGCATAGAGTTTGATTCAGATTTATGTCTCAACCTCTATATTATATATTCTCATAAATGGTGCACATGTAGGTTTATTTGTTAGTAAGAGAGGAATTACACAATGATATCCATTATCTCTATATTTTTCATTAATATGGATGATTATTTAAGTAGATAACTTTTGAAAACTATTAGTAATGGCAATCTTAAGGGGTTAAAGGCTACTGAGTAAGTGGATTCAACTCTTCAACAATAATTTGTAGATGATACTATTATCCTTGATATTTCCTTTGTACAAGAATTAAAGGAGTTGATTAAAGTTTTAGTGACTTATGAATTGGTTTCCAAATAGGTGATTACATTTTATAAGAACTTCATTTTCTTTATTAATACTCCTCCTTTGAGATAACATATAATAACAAGCTTTTCAAGATTGAAAATTAGAAGTATTCCTGCTAAGTATTTGGGAATGCCTTTATTGGTAAATTTCTGGTTCAACAATGGAATTTTCTTATTGAAAGGTTTCAAATTAAACTTGTTGGGTGGAAAGGGACACTTCTTTCTCAATGTGGTAATGTTATTTTAATTAGAAGTGTTTTTTAGAGTTTTCCAATATTTCTTATGTATCTTTTAAAGATGCCTAATATTATCCTTGATCAGATTGAAAGGATTCAAACAACATTTCTATGGTCTTGGACTAAGGATAAGTTAAGATTACCATTAGTGGCTTGAGAAAAGGTATGTCTACCTAAATGGCATGGTGGTCTTAGTTTAAGAAGTATAAAATGGATGATTAAAGCATTGGTTACTAAAGTATTTTGTAGATTCATTGAGGAAGGTCTATGGATTAATATTTTTAAGGATAAATATATGAGTAATATAAGGGCCAATATTGTCCTTGATGAGGATGATTTCAAAAAATATATTAGTATCTAGATTATTTTCTAATAAAAAATAGGGTCATTATTGTGAATGGTTATAGATGGAAAGTCAAGAATGGGATCAATATCAAGTTTTTAGAAGATCCTTAGTTATTAGATAAACCATTTATTACATATAAACCATTTCAATGTATTAGTGATCATATGAAAATTATTTTTAGAGTCAAAGTGGTAGACTATATTCATGTTCAAAATGGTAGGAATTAACATAAACATATTTATATTAATAATTGTATTGAATAAATGATAAATATAGTGTTTGATCTAAATATGTTGTTAAGGTGTTTTCATAGTCTTAATATACTAAAGGAAGATGGATTATTATGGGTTAATTGTGAAGATGAGATTTATAGTGTTAGGTTTAGTTATGAAGCTTTGTTGTTACATAATGATGAATCTTTTCCTAGGTTGAAGGTTTGGGATAAGGATATTATTCCTAAGACTAACATTTTATTATTGTTTTGTCTTAAAAATAAGATTCTTACCTTGGATAATTTAAGAAAAATAGGTTTGACTTTAGTTAACCATTATTTTCTCTATGAGATAGAGAGTGAAATGGTCAAACAAATTATGGTGGATTGTCCTTTTGTTTTTAGAGTTTGGGGAGTTTTTATTAGTAAGTTTTAGGTAAATTATGTTCATAATGTTACTTTAAAGTATAATTAGTTGGAATGGGTTTATCTTTTTTATAATCAAGATTTGAGAAAATTATGGAGATTGGTGTTTCCACATATTCTGTGGGGCATATGGAAGGAGCACAATAATAGAATTTTTAAGGATGCAAAAGGTTCTATTCAATTAGTTTATGCAAAGATTATTATTTTTTTGTAATACAATTAAAATTTGATTAAATTGAGTAAGAATCAAACTTTTAATACTTAGGATAAAGTGATTACCAAGAGATAGAATGTTTTAGATAAAATTTATTCTAGTCAAACCTGTATAAATGTTAGGAAGGATGTTATGTGGAGGAATTCAAAATAAATTTGGATAAAATTAAAAATTTATGAGACATAAAAATGGAACCCATAGATATTAGGTCGAGGAGGGGATTAAGGATGAATTTGGTTTAGCCATATCTATGTATGAAGGTAGTTTGGGGTTCCATACTAGTCATATGATAGAGGCTTTAGCAATGTTATGGGGTATTTTTTTAGATAAAGACTTAGGTTGTGTAAATTAAATTATTGAAGGAGACTCTTTGAATGTAATTAATTGTAATGATGATAATAATAATAATAATAATAATAATAATAATAATAATAATAATAATAATAATAATAATAATAATAATAATAAGCCCAATCATAGTATTAGTTATATTATTAAAGAAAATTTGATGTCAAGATGCCCTTTTTAGGCTCTCTTCTAAACACATTTATAAAAAGTGTAATTATTTGGCCAAATTTTTGGCTAATAGGGATTTATGGGATGATTTTTTAAAATTTTGGCATAAACCCTTTTAAACTAAGGTTATTATGGAAATAAAAATAGATAATAATTAGTGACTCTTTCTAATGATATCTCTTAATGATGTTTTATTGGTCTTGATTGATAATGGGGTACTTTTTTTTTAGTGGTAGGATGCTTGTGATAGAGATCAAGGAAATTACTGATGTGAATCATTTTTCATGTGAGGTAATTAAGGTAATGTTTATTAATGATGATACTCAATTGGTGAACATGGGGAAATTATCTAAATGATTGATTCATATGTTTTATGTGACATTTACTAGGTTATTTCCCTAGTTGTGTTTTGGTTTGCATTAGTTCTTCATAGATTTTTGCATGATGGGTGCTAGTTTATATAGATTTGATCCATTATCATTTGGGAGATTCAAAAATAATCCAAAATTATGGGGTATTTGAAAAACTATTGGGCTTTCTATGTTTATGAAAAACATTGACGTGTATGACATGTATCTTTAAAGATAGTTTATGGATACTTGGAATGACCACAAGGTGGAAATTAACAATGTTATAGTAGATAGTTTTTAGGTGATTATTTCCCATCTAACATGACTCAAAACTAAATACAAAAATACATTAGGTCTAACATGGATTATCTAGAGGAGAAAGCTAAATTTTTGAGTGATGATGAATAACTCATTGAGTATCAAGGTGGATATCCTTGGGAGGATTTCCCAGTGCCATATGATGAAGTGGTAGAGAAAATTATTAGGTATGTTACTTTGGAGACATAATTACCATTTTCCCATACTAAATTACTTTAGGGTATATATTACCCTAAGCTTGCATTTTTATATTTTACACTCTTTGGAGAATTATGTGATTGATGTTAAGAATGGGAAAAATATATATCCTTTACACTTGGTAGTGATTTTTATTATAGTTAATTATTTTGAAGGTATTAATCCTATCTATGTTATCCCTCATTCTAATAATAAGCTAGGTAAATGGGTTCTAACACCCAAAAGGATCCTTAGATGATCAACTAATAAAAAGTATAATAAGGTTCAAATGGAGTGTCTGTGTGGTGAAATAAAGATGGGGTTTATTGATAATGTCTGTGAAGGATAGGAAAATTAAGTGGATGTGGAGATAGTGTTGGATAAGCCTTAAGGAGGTAATATAGAGGCAAATTAAAATTATATGGGTGATGAATAATTAAATGATGTGGTGGAGGGCTTGAAAAATCTTAAGGAGAGTTGTGTGTTAAAAGGTTCTAAAGAAGGTAGGAATGATGCTTCTAGAAATCAAGATAATAATAAATATTTTGATAATATTATAGCATGTTAGTCTTAAAGAAACTATCAACAATTTTAACAAAAATGATGGAATTTATTGTACAAAGAATGAGTCTTTGGAGTAAATGTGAGAGTTTATTGATAAAATGAATAAAATAAAATGTGACAATGAGTCAATAAAATATCAGGATGATCATTGAGTTTAGCATAGTTTCAATTCAAAAATTCCTTAATAATATGGAGGAGATTCAAATTGTGTCAAAGAAGAAGACTAAGATGGTTGAGCATGGTCAAGTGGACAAGAATAAAAAATGAATTCGTGAGGAGAATCAGGGTCCTCAAAACCTTCATATGATGGATACAATGCTTAATAATAAGAAGAGAAACTAGGATTATGTGATGAAATCTTGGAAGAACCTTAGCTTTTAGGAGTTTTTAGTATGTTATGTTGTTTTTTGGATTTTTTTTTCTATTTTTGACATTCTTTGTAATGGCGACTCTATGTTCAAGATTTATTTTGTAAATATGGATATTAATGCATGTTTGTTTTTTCTTTGTATCGAGGAGGGTCCTTATTAAAAACCTTCTTTTACCATAATTAAAAATAATGTTATTATAATATCTTATCTTAAGAAATATCCTTAAATAGACATGTCTTGACCTATGCTTGTATCTGATATTGCCTTGTGGAATGGTCAGATGTTCCAAAATAGAATGTAAGCATGGTTGTTAGAACATATCCAAAAGATTAATTGATTCATATTTATTTAGGAAGTTAATGGCAATCTCACCCTCTACTTACTATTAATTTCATATGGTGTTTTAAGGCTTAATATCACTTTTGAAAATAGTCTTTTTCCTTGATATTTATTAAGTAATTTTAGTATTAATGAATTTTCTATTAAATCTATTTTCTCTCTTCCTTGTTTTGGTGATCTTTTTTGGAATTACCCAATGATGTACTAGTTGTTCCATATCTTGAGCAGATACTCAAGGGTATAAGTTAGTTAAGGATCCTATAGGAAGGCCACAATGAAATATGCAGATAAACTTGCATAAGTGTGTCTTAATTGAACCACTTATATCTAAATATCAAGTGGTTAAATGCTTCCTAATCAAGTGTTTGTTAAGTTATGTACTTGGTATAGTTCTTGTGTTGTTTATGACATAGTTATGGATATCATAACATTTTTCCCTGATAAACTCTAGTCAAAACTTTTTATCATAGTTTTTTAATCTCGATATCTCAAAAAAATTGATTGTTGTTACATTTCTCTTTTTGATATGTGTACAAAGTCACCAATACATTTTACCCTAATTTGGATTATTTAAATAGATAATAAACCTAAAAAGATAGAAATTCATTAGAATAATATCTCAATTTAAGTTTACATAATACATAAAAGTGTAATACTAAACATAATAATTAATATACAATGGGATGTGATAATAATATTAGCTTATTAGAGATGTAGATATAAAGCTTGATTACCTAGTTTTTGAACCTCTATATCATTTCAATTATTTACTAATGATATTACTTCACCTATTTCATTATGGCCAGTTCTGATGAACTTAGGCAATATAGAGAGTTGATAATAGCTAGGTGGTCAGAATCAACCCTATGAATAGTGAATGACTATTTTATTTTAAAGATATGTGACTTCATCTATATGATGTATATTTATGCATTTACATATTTCCATATTTAGATAGGATCATATGTATATTCAAAACCCTAGTTGTGTACAATTGATCTAATATCAAATGGGGGGTGTCATGAGAAAAGGTAATGTTGGGATGACCTTCGTCAATCTTATTTGAAATACTAGTCATTTCAATGCATGAACCTTATTTTTAATAAGTATAAAGCACAAATGTAGTTTACAAATTAATGTCTATGTATGATTGCGTATGCAATAATAGATTTTATTTCTCATGTGTTCCCTTCGTATAAGCATGAACGTATGAATTGAACCTAGTAAACTTGAAATTAAACTCTTAACATTTTTTAGGTGCAATATTTATATTTTTATAACTCTTGATAATGCATTATTATTTTTTTATAAAATACTTTATAGTGGCTTTGTATATATATGATTCTCTAAATTTGAATTAAACACCAAATGACATACAAACTCAAATTTATGAGGTTGAAAGATCTCCAAAAATGGTCTTAAAGTAAAATGAACCAAAAATAAATTAAAAAGGGACCTGAGTTAGTCCCTATTTATATAGTTAATAATGACAATCAATATTAACATTAAATATCAGAACTAACTTGAGGATTAATAGATTTTGAGGGTGATAGGGAGGGCCAAAAATATGTTTAATATGTTATAGGAAGTTGGTCCTAATAGGATAAGGGGGTAATAAAAATATAAAGGTAAATGTTCCACTAAGTACTTAGTTAATGTTTTGAGATCTATACATGTAATTTTTATTAAAAGTATTATAAAAAAAACAATTTTACTAAGTCTAGGTATATATAGTAATACAAATTGATATTTGGTGTTGTTTCACAATGTTGTAACATTGTCTACTCTCTTATTTTCCATATTAATTTATAGATTGCTTGTGTTTGTGTATGTATTTTCATGTTCCTTAACATGCTTACTTTATTATTTCTATAGAAGATACTCTAGATTTAATATTTATGTCAATTATGTGTGGTTGATTTCCTTGTTAAATTTTGATTACCTTTTTTAATCGATGGCTTCACTTATATATGTGGTTGCAAGATTATGTATGTTTCAATTGCTTAACTATACTATTTGATACTATATTTTTAGTGCCATGATCTATATCATACACACTATTACTTATGATATTATATGTTTTATGCTTATCTTTCAATATATTATACCATGAATATAATGGGGCATATTATTACTATGCTTCATTTTTGTATTTTATCCTTATTATAGAATATTATAAAATTAGGGCATATTGTGTGTATCTCTTTTAGTTTTACATTACGGTGTATAGTTTGTCCCTCTTTATTATTATATCATGGAATATTTTTTTTTAAAACCATTTCCTTCATTTTATTCTATTTCAAAATATTAATATTATTTTAATATATGAGTTCTAATGATGATATATTTCTATGGATATATTATCACATGTTGTAAATGTGTTATAGAGAGTATTATAGATTATTATTTTACACATGGTAAACCTAATATATTTTGAGATGAGTAATATGTAGGTACATTTTTCATTTAAAAAGTGTGGATTATGATCCACTTTTTCTATTTTTAGTCACAATAGAATAGTTTTCTATATTATAATATGTTATGAGATTACAAGTTATTATGATGTTACAAAAAAAATTATTATTTATCTAAGAAGTGACTATTTTTTACAATGTTAGGGTGAATGGGATCCATGTTTATGATATTTCACCCCACCATAGAGTCAATTGGACCCAATTTTTAGATTTTTTTAATCCCATCATAGGTTTTTTTAATCAATAAAACTTAAATATTTTATAGACATATATAAAACATGATTCACATACCACTAATTTTATTACTTATTATTCATTTTATTTATCAAATATTACACTCATTGCTTTATTAAAAATTTATATAGACATTTATCTACTTAGAAATATGTTTTCATGAATGTAGGTGCACCAATGATTTGCACACTAGACAAAATAACATTGAGAATCATTCATACAATCTAAATAGTAGTTAATATATTCATGTAGATTGATAAGAGATATGGATTTTTTTTTTAATTTTTAAGGTACTATAAGTTGTAATTTGTGATCAAATAATATCTTTTCTCCTTTTTAATTTTGGTCCATTAAAATGTTTTTTATTAACTTCAAGCATAACTTGTATACTTTGGTGGAAACATAGTCATCAATCCATTTGATATGCACTTGTTTATTTTGCTTTGAATCATAGGAAAGAAATAATGTGCATGTTCATCAATGCACACATAAACACACACACACACACACACACACACACACACACACACACACACACACACACACACACACACACACACACACACACACACACACACACACAGACTTTAAAGTGGGGTTTGAATTTTGTATCCTTAAAATATATGAGATTAACTTCAAGCATAACTTCTACATTTTTTTGTAAACATAGTCATCAATCCCTTTGAGATGCACTTAATTATTTTACTTTAAAGTAGAGGAATGCACACACATGCACTCCCTCACATACATAAACATGCACATTAAATTTGGGAATATTTAGTAAAAATATAAATGGTCCTATGACATTATTTAGTGTTAAATTACATTGATTTATCATATTCAAGTTTATGTTGTAAATTTAAGTTCAATTTCACATTGTGTGCCATATATTTAGATTTAATTGGGTGAAACTCTCATTATCCATTCTCTAATTCAAATTTTATATTTTAAAATTCTCCTTTGATTCTAACGACACCCATAAGCTCAATTTTTTATTTACCCCCCTTTTAAGTCATGTACACATAAATTACCACTTTATTTATTTTATAACCCTACCTTATTGAAGTTAGTCTCCGTGTGTATAGTTTACAATTTATCTTCAAATATTTTCTATAAATACATATTTTTGAAAGTTTGTGTTTACATGAGAGACATATAAGACAAATTATTAAATATAATAAATAAAATACTACTTCCTTGCATCTTATACATAGGAATAAAGGATGAGATATTCATACATACCAATTTTGGTACAAGCTTGCATGAGTGATGATTGCTAACTTTTTATTAAAAAAGGGTCTAATTTAGGAAGACTCCTCATCAACCCTCCTATATTTTTAACTCTCTTATAAGGTATCTTGGAGTTGGTTATGGCTTGAAGTAAGGATAAGGAATTATATAAGTCTTGTTCATCAACATAAAAATTAGAGATATGTTTGAAAGACACAAATAAAGGTTTTCCTAGAATTTTGAGAGGATATATTGTTATATATATGAAAATGGAATTATGAGATATTTACAATAAATTTTGACTAAGAGATTATTTTGGTAGCTTTAATATATTAATAATTTCTATAAATTATTTTTCAAGTAGAGGTGACACCAATTTTTTATCAAATGAATGGTGTGGATAAAATCAAAGTAATTATAATAAATATGCACTATATTTTGAGAAATTAAGAGTGGATTTTTTCATATTAAGTAGACAAATAAATTGCTTAATTTTATTTTAAAAGATATTTTATTTTTTAGTATCTTCTACCTATAATATTACAAAAATAACTTGGAATCAAGGTATATAATCTATAAACTTTATTTGTAAATCCAAGGGTTCTTAATGTCTATTTTTTCACATTTAAGATTTGTATTTAGTTTTACATTATTATTTTTAGTTCAATTTTTTTGTGCATGTTTATATAGGTTTGTATTTGTTTCTAGGCTAACATAATATTGTGTAATTTATATGTTAAAACCCAATCTACTCATGAAAGTAACTAGATATAAAATAATTATGATTTAGTTCATCATTATTTGAGTCCTAAATACATAGAGACTATAAATTCTAACACAAAAGATCATGAAATCTTAGTCCACTTGAGAAGTGCACCTAAAAACTAAAATATTTTCAAAATCATGATGTGTATCATATTTTAGATTATTGTGGCACACACTTTGATTAAAAACCCATACCCATGAATATATTCATAGAAGTGAATAGATGTTATAATGTTTTTTTCCCATAATTATAATAAAGATTATTGTAGTGATTTTTATTACACTCTTAATTGATATGCATACTAATTTATGATTAAGGATGCTTTAATATATCATTTTAAACCTAAAATTCCAATCATACAAGTATTTACATACCATAATTTAAGTTTAAGATCAAAAGTTGATAAAATATTTTTACTAAACCACCAGTCTTGAGATATGTATGCACAATATGGGTCCCTTATATAGTTTAATGAATAAAATTAATTATACATTAATTATAATTATTACCATTCATCATTTATAGCTTTAGTATGTTTAATTAGTGAAGTGGTTTTTAAGTCAATCACAACACTCTTATATAAAAATTTAGGTTGGTTCTTTCTTTAGGTTTGATGAAAATTATTTTAATAGATGTAGTAGTTATTAGCCACTTAATAATTTAATATGTGTTATTTTAAATATATACACATAATATATGTTAATAATTTAATAATGTTTTGAGTACATCTATAAATTATTAAGTAGTGCATTAACATACAAAATTTGGATGTACTTCAATCAATATAATAATTAATCTTGAAGCACACACCATAAGCTTGATGTATATAAAATAACTAGATTGAGGGAAATGAATATCTAAACATATAATTTGAGTTTTTATATTGACCTTACTCTAACTCCTACATATAAACTAATTTTGATAAGTAATATATTTCAGTATCAATCCACTTGAGAACACATGATAATTTATTAAGTAATATACCATTTCTAAAATATGGCTATAATTAAATCAACACAATTAATATTATTACAACCAAAAAAATGATATTGGTATAATAATATTATCTAGACTGATCAAAATGATTATTTAGACATTCAATATTAGTTAAATAGTTGATAATTATTCAAATCCTTATGTTGAGACTAAATGTGACATAAATTATCTTTCAATATTTATCTAATTGAGACCACCTAAAATTTATTTACTAATAAACCAATTACCATATTATTTTTAATTAAATAAATTATAATTTATATTTTTATAGTATACATAATGATTTTAGTGTATAAAAGTACCAAGATTGAAGAAAATGAATATTGAGACATCTGATATATGTTAATAAGTTAATGACACTCTAACTCTTATTTAGAGACTAATTGTGACATAAATATTATTTTAGTATTAATACACTTGAATAAAAATATAAATTTATAATTACACACCACTTCTCATATATGTTTAGAATTATATTATTGCATCAAACCCTATGGCTCAGAGCAGAAAACATACTAGCCCAAATGATGAGAATGACTAGCTAGACCTCTAGTATGCATTAATGCATTAATAATTATTTAAATACTACATAGATACTAGTTGGGATGGATAATAAATTTTAGTAAAAATCCACTTGAGATCACCTAAAAAATATGTCTTCAAATATTTGGTGTTTTAAAAAAAATCTCTCAAATTTCAAACTCCCATATCACACACCTAATTGATTGCATGTTAGGCATATTAAAATACAATTTTTAGGGTTTAAAGTGATGTAATTTGATATTTATGTTCATGTTACCTATTTAAATATATTATTATATATTTTTTTGGATATGGTGTCCTTTTAAATTATAAGTATTATCTTATATGATCTCTCATTTTAATTAAATTGTTTGAATTTCTCAAATAATATTAATAAAATATCTTGTAGAACATGTAGATATGTAATTATGGTCACAAGTACTTGAAAATGTATTGGTGGTGTTTTTGACATAGAAAAAATTAAGCAAAGTTTTATTAAGACTTTTCCACTCTTAAAAAGAAGTAGATCACGTGAATAAAATGCTTCCCCATAATGACATTCACTTAGTAGGTTGATGTCTAACCATTGCATGCAAGGGGAATTTTTACAAACTAAGTCTCGTTTAATATCTCTATGTTATACATTTAATATGAGGATATAAGTTCCTTGGATAATAATCATTGGGTTCATATTCAAATTGAAATCATAGTTTATTAATATAAACATGATATGTAATTAACTGATTTCCAAGTAGATTTATCACATGTTTATATTCAATAATGATTAATCATTGATAAACATAATTAATCAACCAAGATTATGATGTGTATTTATATTTATTTCAATCTATATTAACCTATCATCATAAACAAAATTTAGAAGAAAATAGATAAAGATATAAAAATACTAATGATTTTAAAGAAATTTATGCACTATTTAATTGAAAAAACCCACTTAAACCACTTCTTTGTTGAGACAAAAATAGTTCAAATTCAACCCAAGGATGGCACAAGAGTTTGGAAAGATGAGTAGATAATAGGAAAAATCCACAACCACCGTATACATGCACATGAGATGGACTTAAACTCTTAACAACATTTTAAATATTAGGATATGAATTTTGATTAATGGTATTGGGTGATTAAAATCATTAAAATTGAAGAAAAAATTATACAATAGCCAAAATAAAATAGGAGAAAGCGATAAATTATCCTATATAGTATTAAAAATTATAAAAAAAGTAAATTGTTTAGGATGATAGTGTAGTTTTTAGTCCATAATGAGCCAACCTTGATAAATGCTTCCAAAAAGTAATACATACACAAGGATCCCAACCCATCCCTTGATTTCAATTTAGCCCACAAATGGGGTAGTTATAAACATTCATTATTTACTGAGGAAATGTAGTATACCAAGACTTGTTACATTTAGAACTTGGGAAAGCATATTATTCACAAGATCTTCTTCTTCTCAGGAGAGGAAAAGTCTTAGCAAAACCCTACCTAATTTTTGTTGTGTCAAAAACAACACCAACATGTTCTAGTGATATAAAGAGGGCACCTAAAAACACAAAGTGAATCACAATAAAAGCCTAAATTAGGAAATTCTAGAAATGTTTACTTTCACACTAAGCTATACCATAGTTTAACATAGAAATTAGGAGGATAAATATAAGATATAAGTTTTTTTTAGAATAATTTGGAGGTTTTAGAGCTCAGGAATCATAGGATGTTGAGAGATAATAAAGATAAAAGGAGATATAAATTTGTCCAATCTTTAGGAAATTCACCTACAACTACAACCACTACTTTATTTAGAATGTTTATAATTCAACATTATATACTAATGGCCAATATTATGGAATGATTTGGCCAATATGGGTTCCATGTGAATGTTCTAGGGATTATAAACTACCTACCAAAGAAATTAGAGACAAATTCTTCCTAAATTCATAATTATATAACCTCAAACTACTAAATAGCATATACAGGTATTCATTGATTCACTTACCAAAACATAAGTGGAACATAAAGACATTTCTTATATGATATTTCCTTATACATTAGGGGAGATTGTTTATTCCTAGTACCTAGTATTATGTTTCTCATTAACCCTACTATTTTGTATCACCATTTTATAGCTACTAAGAGATAACCAAATGAACCCATGAGCATGTTTAATTCTTGGTCTCACACAATATATCATATGTTGAAATACCACTAATATTAGTAACGGGCCCTACCATCCAAACCTACTTAAGGGATCTAGATATTTTAATGTTAATGTTCCTTACAATAACCCCTAATGTACTCACCTCCCTATCATTGGCCTATAATGAAGTTGTGAACATATAAAACTAAATATTATCTAAATGATATAACATAGAGAATTTAAATTATAATTAAATTATAACTAGGTCCCCATGATTAATCAAACTCTCAACCAAGGCACCCCACTAATGAACCACATCCTAAGATCCTTATATAGAAGTCTAAATATAGTTTATAATCTAACACCAATGAATTTCATGCCTAATTTATAGTCCTTTCTACCTCTAAACCATGATTTCCCATAGATAGATAACAATCAACTTGTCTTAGTTACTTATAATAACAAAGTTAACATATCAAATACTGGTAGGTATGTTACATCTAGTGGTAACTCATTGATGGTATCATCATTATTGAATAGTCAAGTTATTTTTATAAAACTCTTAATACAAAAAATCATGTTACCCAAAATTTCTAAATGCTAATGCATAGGTGGTGAATCCACAATAATAAACTATAAATGAACTAAATGGTGGCATATACCCAAATATAGGCATTCTAAGTCTGATGGTCTAATTTTTGTCTAATTATGTAATCAATATATATAGACAAGGACATCAAAATTCAATTCAAAATGAAAATAATAAACTTGAAGGTAGGAATTTAAATTTCCAAAGGTTTGAACCCCTAATACAAAACAACAATGTGCCCAATCCTCTTGAAAATGGTAATCAAATGAAAAATAATACTTCATGTTCAATGAATTTTACATACTTGGATTTATACACTTGGTATAGGGTGCATAAAATAGGTAACCATATAAAAATTTATTGTGTTTAGTTTATATTTGCCTCTAACATATTCTAAAAGGATATAAATAACATGGAAATAGTGTGTACTTTAGGTGATAGTCCAAACCAAGATAAAGGAAAGCCAGGCACAACCTTTGTTTTTAAGACCTATGATTTTCCATTTGAGGATGAAAATGAACCTAAAGATAATTTGGATGAGATCCATAAGTTTAGATATTTCCAAATGGGGAATAATTATCATCTTAGTATTAAATTATTAATCCTTTGACCATGTCCACTCCTCTAACTGACACTCAAGTCCCACTTGATGTGAACTCAAAAAGTAATCCTCCCCCACCTAAATGGTCTCCCATATATTATCAACCAAATAACTATGTGGCACATACTCCATCTATCAAGAATGAAGAATAATCCAAACCTAGATATGACATTATGGAATACTTGAATAAAATCAAAGATAGTGTTACTATGTTTGAATTATTGTAAATGTATAGTTAGGAGTTGTTGAATGAATTTTATAGTAATAATGGGAAATAACATTTGAAAAAAATTGATGTACTATAGTCATATAAAATGAAAAAAATAGTAACTTGAGCATGGCTAAAGACACCCAATCCTTAAGTTCCTCTTACTTTATCTCATGACCCTTTTAGGCTTACTTTCACTAATTCCTAGTCATCCATGGCCTTCTAGATTTGACCCTAGCTGAGCTAAGACCCTCTAATAATGAATAATCCACCCCCTAGGTCCCATCTGCTTAGAAAAATAACACCAAATTTGGACTATAGCACTGGACCCTAGGGTGTCCCCTTTTCAATGCTCCTATCCAACAATGTATTGATCCCAAGTTACCATTTTTTCTCAATTCATCTTCTCCATTATGTTGGCCTAGTCTAGTTTCATCTAACCCATGACTAGTAGATCCATATATAAGCCCATTCAAACATCATTTGGAAAAGGTTAGCTAATATCATTCAGCAAATCAAAAATACAAGCAAGACCACTCAAGAAATATTATATATTCTATGCAATCAACTAGTCTATACACTTTCAATATAATTTAAGTCTTTAGACTAGTCCCTAGCCATCTCAAGCATACCCATTTTAAGCATTTATTTCATATCATTCACTATTTCACCAAGCACTCTTCAAGGGAGAAATGCATATGGCTTGATCTCTCTTTAGAGTATTGGTATGTAGGTAGCGTTCCCACACATAGGGTGTGAAGTATGTCCAATACATCTTACATGCACTAACCCCTTTTCCCATTTTTCTAAAGTTTATTTCAATGGCATAGAAGATACAAGTACATGGATAATCATCTCTACAATGAGCTCTATTTACAATAAGGACCTAAAAATTGGTACACATGCTCACACTGAGTAGGCAAACAAAACCTAAAAAGCTTAAATCGTCATGACCATAATGTCAAAGCCTATGGTGTCTAGTTTTAGTGCTCCTATCCAATTAAGAAAAAAAAATTAGGAACCTATTTATGATATTTTTTGAGTGCTACATGCAACATTATAGACCTTATCTCAGTCAGAACAGTGTAAAATAAGCTAATTTTAATTTTCTCTCTCTCATTGCTATTTTTTAGAAAAGATCTATTTGTAATTTAATTTCAAAAATAAGCGGATTTAATTAAGAATATTATATAATAATTTATCCTACTTAGACTCTTTCATTAAATAATAATAAAACTCCATTATTCCCAAAAATAATAAATCATTTGGTAAACTTGACTTACTTTGAATTTTGCATAAAAACCCTAGAAACCCTAAGGTCAATTCTTAGCTAATTTTTCCCAGTAATGTATGAATTTTTTATTTAATATTAAAATCATAACTTCAACTCAAATTTTAAAATTTTGTAGTAAATTTTAAAATAAATTTATTTCAAACCCTAGTTGCATACACTAGGTCCCAATAATTTTCCAGCATTAATCCAATAATTTTCTATTTTTTTGCTTTCACATATAAACTATAAATTTAATTCAAAATTTCAAATTTAATAGTAACTTAAAAAACAATTTTATTTCAAACCCTATTTGCATCAACTATCTCCTAGTAATTTTATAATCATTTTCTAAATTTTTAGTTGCATATTAAAATTAAAAAATCAATTCAAATCTCAAAACTTCATAGTAATTTTAAAAAAATCATTTTCCTCAAAACCCCAGTTGCATCTACTAGATACCATTAAATCAATCACATTCCCATAAATTTCTATTTTTTTAATAGATTAACTCAAAAATTCAATTTCAATTTCAAAAATTCATTGTATTTTGTAAAACTATCACTGTTAAATCCCTAGTTGCATATACTAGCACCTATTTGCTTCTTGAGGTATCACCTTACATCCATAATCAAATTGAAAAAATGATTCTCACTTATGTACAGATTTTTCTTACATTTATTTCAAATGAGAAGGAATCATGTACACGAATGATGAAGTCTATCATATGTTAATACAAAGCTTCATCCTTTACATTTCATGCTTATTTTTCATTATATGGGATGTTATTAAAAAATTCATGGCTTAAAAATTGAAAATTTTCAAATTTCATTTTTCATACTCTCTATCATGCATATGGAGAAAAATTCAAGTTTATCATGATAAACACATTATAAATGTCATAGCACATGCCAAATTTTCTTATGCATTCATGCACAAATTCGTACTCTCTATCCCTTGATTTCTATCTCTCATTTATAAACAATCTCAAGTTTATCATGCTAAACACATTAGAAATGTCATAGCACATGCTAAAGTTTCTTATGCATTCATGCACACTTCCATGATCTCTATCCCTTGTTTGTTATATCTCATGTGGAATGTTCTCTATAATCATATTAATATATAAATTATAACTCCACCTTCATGAATTTTAGCTTATATACATGATTTCTACCTAGATGCGTATAACTCTTTTGCAACTTCTTTGTTCAAATTACAACAATATAAATGCAATAGAACTACATTTTCAATGCATAGTTTAAATAGTTCATTTCATGTTAATAATTGTAATTTGTCATCTCAAAAAAATAAAAATGAATGTATAAATGATATTTATCTTACTCTTAATTCTCATATCACAAAATAATAAAATTCATCTTATTTTTCTAACTCTTCTCTCACTCCTCTCAAAAATGATACATTAAAAAAAATTGTTTTTACTTATATGCATGGTTCTATTTCAAATCATGCACATGTCCATGCTAACATCACATCTTTTATTCAATAGGAATGTGATACAATAAATAATAAAGATACCAATTAATCTCCCAAGACACCCCCTACCACAATAGCACCTCTTCAACATATATGCTTACATGTTCAATCAGAAGTAACTAGGGTTTCGATTCTTATAGAGCAACTAGTTACAAATGACACTATAGGGGAAACTATGTCTCAACAACCACCTATAGTTGCCAAAACTACCTCTATGACACCAATTATAGATAGTACATCCTTATTCCCTGATGTGGAATCCCTTATGCAAGAGATAAGATCTTTTCAATCCAAGGTGTTACATCTAGAGAAAGGTTCTACATCTTGAGCAAGGTGCCATTAGACCTATGTAGGTTTTGGATTATTTTGCTCTTTTTCATACACCATTAGCATGTCACATTTATTATACACCCTTTTCATAAGGTTTTTTTCAACCTAATCTTACTCTTTATGATATCAAGGGTGATCTAGAGACACATTTGAGAGATTTTCATGTAGCATGGTTGGATTATGTACCAAATGACTCACTACTTACCAAGATATTTCCATGAAGTCTAAATGATTATGATTTATAATTGTTCTATAATATAACAAATTAGTCATTTAATGAATTAAATCATTTATTTGACATATTCCTAGCATACTTTAGTACCAACATTAGTGATAAGGTTTCATATGCTCAAATTGCTTAACAAAAATAATGACCAAATGGGCATCTCATAGATTATTGTATTAGATATAAGACCATCTTAGCTAAGATGACTAGCCCCATGAAAAATCAAGAGTTACAAGAAATTTTTAAATAATTTCTTATACTAACACTTCATGAACTAATCATGTTTAAAAGATCCTCTTTTTTCACTGAATTGTGTCATGCATTAAAGGAAAGAGAAGTCAAACTACTTTCAGTTGGAAAACTAAAGTACACTAATACATCAGACACAACTAATAAAAGTAATAAAAAAGTCCAATATAAGGTCAAGTTCAATGATACTAAAGGGTATAATCAACCTATAGTTAATGTGTCTTTAAAGCCTCCTCAATGAATAGTTTTGTTAGCACACTCTCAGTGTACTTTTTCACATCTTCTAGTTCTTCCATCTAGGGTTTTACAGTAGCTTTTGGATTTTAATATCATATGTCTCCCTCCTATCTAAGAATTTGATCCAAAAAATCCTCTTTCAAAGGGATATGATCGATAGGCATTTTGTGACTACCACATGGCATGAGGCCATCCAACAAATAGATGTATCAATTTAAAGCACAAGGTAAAAGACCTAATAGATTCAAATGCTATTGATCTTGGAACTTTAGTTGAGCCTCGACCAACAAAGAAAACATAGGATAAAGCATTGAAAATCCTCTCAGATCTATTTACAAAACATTCAAAATAGGATATAGGGGACACATCAGGGGTTCATCATGCATATCATGCACATCCACCACTAGATACATACAAGGCACCTTCATTTGAGTTACATCCTTTGAGAAACATGATCAATGTATACAATTATAGAGTTATAGCTAGACCTTATATCTCCTTAGAATAAAAGATTATTTAGGATGATTTAGATTATCATAACTCTTTACAAGAGCTCACATTCATAATCAGCCTATTTGTAGTGTGCTTATTGACAATGGTTCTAGTCTTAACATGTGCAACCTGACACTACTACAATATTTGGGTTATTTAGAGTAGGATATCACTCTAATAGTTATTATTGGTTTTAGTGGGCATATACATATTTCATTAGGGAAGATAGTAATTCCACTATGAGTTGGTCCTACACATGTGGCCACACCATTCGCTATAGTTCCCAATGTAGGAGTTTTTGATATGTTACTTGGTCGACCATGGATTTAAAAACATAGAGACGTACCTTTTACAGTTCATAGATACATGAAATGCATTCACTCTAATGAAGCAATTATAGTTGGCAAAGTTATATATGAGTTATCACTTCCCACTCTATAACCATCTACTAGTTTGTAGTCACTAGTTTTAATTTTACCACCAGTTTTAGTTTTACCAATAGTTTTAGATTTTCCTCTAATTTCAATTCTTATTCCATTTCAAATTTAGACATATTTGAGGCATCCACACTAGTATATAGGGTTCATACACATCCATATCTTTGGGATTCTAGATAGCTTCCAGCTATAGTATTCACGCCCAAAGTAGTTTCATTGAGATCTCATGTGACTACACATAGATCACATGTTCAGAGAGTTTCTCATATTTATAGAAGGTTCCCTAAGATCCCTATAGTTGCATCCACTTTTTATATTTATAGAGTGACCCCATAATTGGTTTCCACTATAGATATTTCAAAACAATTACAACATATACAACTTTCAGAGCCATAGTCTTAGCATTTCCATCATGATCATGCATGATCCTTATTCTTGATATAGGACAACATGATAAGGAGTCTTCTATGAGACTCATCAATTAGTATCATCTCTTCTCAACCTTTATTACACATAATTTTACATAATTACTTACATATATCTTCTTTTCACTTACTTTTATATAGTTTTAATGCTTCATTGTACATAGCTCAAACATTTCAAAATCCAAAAACATGAAAAAATGTCAAAACACCAAAAAAAAATTATTGTATGCATCATCCATGTTTTACACTATTACTACTATGCTAGGACTTAAATTTGTTATTTTCATGCTATTTTATGTCAATTTATCTACATTATCATGCTTCACTTGATCTTCTTTGAGTGTGTGCAGTGATATCAAGCTCTTTGAATGCTTCACTCTACCCATTATGGGTTCATCCTACATATACATTCGAGACACACTTCGATATACATACCCACTAGAGGCATCTTCCACATGACTACACCATCCAATTTATGTCATTCTTATACTACACTCTACAAGTTAGCATGTTGATGTACATTACTTACTAGATTACACAGATTACTATATCAACATTTTACTTGTATCTAACACTTGTGTATCTTTTAGCATATACCTAGTATTGTACTAAACATGTCTTGCCCACTTTCACTCTTGCTTTGATTAGTTAGATGTGATTTTATCTTTCCATTTATTACATGTTTTCTCTTCTTGCTTAGCATAGCTTGTTGGATTGTAGTTTTAGTTCCTATTTATCTCTTATATATGCCTTAGGACATTTTCTAATGTCCTCTTCTATTCATGTGTGCGACTTAGGAAATTTTCCAATGTCCTTTGCCTATACTCTATGTGATTATGGATTTCACACCAAATTACTTTTTTCAATTATATGTGTATGTGGCATTTGAATATGCTTTGTATAATTGTTATCTAGTTTGAGTGGTATGTGCCCATGTCCCATGTTCACTTGGTCCTTTAACCACCCTTGTAGGCATATTACTTCCTTATTTTTTTACTTGTTGATCAATTAGTTTAGATTGATTGTAATTCCATGATCCATATCGTGCATTTTTACTATTTTCTTAGATGCCATGATAGACATCATGTTCCATCCCTCTAACTAACACTTTCAATTCTAGTTTAGTATATTTCACATGTTATTAAATTGTTACATATATTTAGGCATACCCATGTTGATCTAACAATCTCTCAAATCAAATCATGCTATATCTTGAGTTATCTTATTAATTATCATTTCTATATCATGTATATTTCTAGCTTAACACACTTATAGGGATTTTTATTTTTAGGGTAGTCATTATAGGGTACCTATTCCTAACCTCAAAAGATGGGGAAACAAATAAGGGTTTTTCTATAGAGATCAGAGCCCCTATCGGTCAAAAAATCTAGTTTTAGAATAACTAAGACAACTAGTCATCAAACCACTTAGAACATACCACATAGATAGTCAATATTCCAAAATAGTGATCAATTTCATCACAAAACATTAACATTGAGGATAGATTATAGTGATGGACACTAGGGTGTCTTTTTTTGGCACTCTTGTGTAAATAATAAAAAAACTAGATTTTCCAAAATTAGGTAGAAAGGTAGCTTTAACTATAATTTTTCACAATCTGACTAGATCAGATCAGTAGCTTTTAGTATAACTATCTTAGAGAATCTAGAAATAAGAGGCATCATGTAGGGAATGATTGGTCCTCACTTATAGTTTTAGATACAATAGCTGACATAACTTCCAAATCATAATCCATGTTGCAAACACTAGTGATTAGGGGTAGATGGCACAACACTTTTGCTTCTTTTCTTTAAGTTTTTATCATTACCCAAGCATTCTAAATAGTTACATTCCTTATTATATCTTTAGGTTCTTGGCATCATTTTAGAGTGGCTTTCATACAAGCCTAACCTCCACATTCCTAAGTTATTGAGTGGCTTCCACATAATCCAAAATTTTAGTTTTTGAGTGGCTTTCATACAAGCCTAATCTCCATCTTTTCTGAGTTGGCCGGCACTAGACAAGTTTTCATCACCAATTCAAATATCTACACCACATTTTTATATTTATAAAACATTCATGGACTTTAGGAACCATCTCATATGACATATTTATTCATACCAGTATTAGTTTATAGCTTCATTTTATGGGGAAATAATGAATCAAAAGAGCAAGCCTTTATATTCTTAAGCCACCTATTCTAAGGGATTGGACACATAATCTAGACATTGATTATAACACACATAATCATCTAGCTTCACTTAGTAAGTGGTAATAGATTTAAAGTTCTATCCTTTGCATTCTTGAGCCAATTTTTGAGGAATTGAGCACTCAGCTATGTTCATGATATAAATTTTGGTACAACATCATTTATCACATCCATCATTACTCAGTATCACAATAGGTTTTATATTGGTTCACATACTCAATGAGGTGTATTCATTCCTTTATCTTCCTCTCTCTTACATAGCTTTTTACATTCTTTTTTTATATTACATACAATAAGAATTGATCTACTCTTTGTTTTCCTTATGTAGATTCACACTTACACAATGTGCTCTTTATGCACTATCTAGCATTACATGCTTTATGGGATTCACCTTTGTAGATAAATTTAGATAAGCTTTCTATTTTCCTTTAGCCTAGTATTTTGATTTACTACATCACTAGAATAAAGGGGTGGAAAATGTAGTCATATAAAATACAAAACTTGGTAACTTGAGCATGGGTAATGACACCCAATCCTTAGGTCCCTCTTGCTTTCTCTCATGACCCTCTTAGGCTTACTTTCATTGATTCCTAATCATCCGTGGACTTCTAAACTTGACCTCAACTAATCCAAGACCCTCTCTTTAGGACTAATCCATCCCCCTAGGTCCCATCTACTCAAGCAATAGTGCCAAATTTAGACTATAGAGTTGGACCCTAGGGTGTGCCCTTTCCAGTGCTTTTATCTAATCATATTTTTAGCCCAAGTTACCATTTTCCCCCAATTCCTCTTGTCTATTATGTCAGCCTAGTCTTGGTTAATCTAACATATGACGAGTAGATCCATATATAATCCCATTCAAATACTATTTTGAAAGGGTTGACAAATATCACTCAAGTAAGCAAGAATATAAACAAGACTATGCAAGCAATCTTCTTTATTCTCTACATATAGCCAACCTATATACTTTCAAGTTAACTTAAATCTTTAGACTAGTCCCTCACCATCTCAAGCATACCCAATTTTAGCATTTCTTGAAAATCATTCATTATTTCACCAAACACTCTTAAAGGTAGAATTACATATTGCGTGATCCCTCTTTGGAGTATTGGTATGTAGGTAGCATGCCCACACACAAGGTGTGAAGCATGTCTAATACATATTAAACATACTAACCACTTTTTCCCATTTACCAAAATTTATTCTAATTTTATAGAAAATACAAGTACATGAATAATCATCTCTATAAGTATCTCTATTGATAACAAGGACCAAAAAATTGGTATATATGCTCACACTAAGCAGGCGAACAAAACCCAAAAATATTAAATACCGAGGATAATAGTGTTGAATAACGACTATGACATCAGATCCCATGGTGCCCAATTCTATTACTCCATTATAATCAATAAATTAAGTTTAAAACCTATTTTTGATAGTGTCTCAGTCTTACATGGAAAATTCTAGACCCTGTCTCAATCGAAAGAGTCTAGAATAAGCCAAGTTTAATTTTCTCTCTCTCAATACTATTTTTTTAAAAAGGTCTAATTAAAATTCAATTTCACAAATCAATAGCTTTAATTAAAAATATTATTTATTGATTTATCCTACTTAGATATATTTGTAAAATAGGAATAAAACTCCATTATTCCCAAAAATAACAAATCATGTACATGTTATTTTGTATAAGGAAAAAAATGAAACTCCACCCTTTCTCCCAATAGTTAGAATATTTGGAAAAACCTTAGACAATTTTTTGGATGATTTAGGTGCCTTTAGGAACATCATGCCATATGTTATATGCCAATAGGTAGGTCTTAGCTCCTATTAAATCTAATTGAAATCTAGTCCAACTAGATCAGAAAAGGTAAAGGTAATAGGGAAGATGAATCATATACACAGGGAATCAACCTTGGACCCAAGGATTCAAAAATTCATTGATATCTAAGTGGTGGATATCATTGATGCTTATGGCATGTTTTTGATTAGAGAATGGGTGAGGACACTTAATGGTTATATAGAAACTTGTTTTTCTCACATATTACTACCATGGCATGGTCTACCTAACTAGATAATAATTGAGCAAGAATTAAAGATGGCACATATGATTATTGAGTATAAATGAATAAACAAGGGCCTCTAAGAGGAATAATAAATGGGGGTATACTCATTATGTTGGCAATTTTGGCCCACATAACAAGCTTTTTCCTAGTTAAACATGATGAGCAAGGTACCAATTGATGAGTGGACAAAGTGGCTTAGAAATAGGCTCAACATTATAAGTGAAGGGATCGAAGCAAGTTTTTTATAATGTTGAATAGTTATAGGAATAGGAAAAAAATTTCATAGCCCCCATGGGATGCTAATAATACTTGGAATGACTTATAAGTGCATGGAATCCATTTTATTATTTATTATATTCATCTAAACACTTGGGCCTAGTAACAAATTCAGAGGAGGCACTTTGATGACATAACCATTACCATCTGTAGATGAGTTAAATAAATTTGGTCATATAGTTTTGTTCACTTTTATGCCAAGATCATACACTCCAAGTTTTAGGTCCTCTACTAATGTACATCAAAAGTTACAAAGGTAGAAAGTTGGCTCATCAGTCACATTTTGCATGTCTTCCCATACTTAGCCATTTTTGAGCCAGGACATTACATAGGATAAAATAGAGCAACCAACTTGTGCATTTGATATATTCACATGGAAAGATCTTAGGACTAGTGGATCAAACAAGTTTGTTATTTTTGACCTCAATAACATCTCTTGCATTTTTGGTGCCTCCATAATTATTACTCTTCAAGATCTAAGCCTTTAAAGTTGGTAAAAAAGGATAAGACTGTAGACACCAAAATTACATCACACACACATACATAACTCCATGATCTAAAACTCCTTTTAAACCATTTTTCAATAATAACAATTAACCTCTCTAACAAATACTTTCAACCCTCACATATTTAATTAATTTAAAATACTTAATTGAGTTAATTAAAAGCCCCTTGTTACCACTTTATCTAGCCACCTCACCCTATGACTAATTCTCACCTGATGAATCACCTCAAAACTTAGTCCCCTTATCCTAAAAACCCAAGACTTATTCTTACTTCCAAAATAAATTCCTAATCAACTACCTCCTTCTTAACCTCTTATTTTTACTATTTTATAATGAGTGTCACATTTAGCACATAGAACAATAGACAATAGGAAAAAAATAGTAAGGTTTACCTATGATAGGGCCATCAACATTGGTCAACCCATAGCTGACATTGGTGGGACCATCAACATTAGAAATATAAGCCAAATTTCAACTTGAAGTTTAGGTCAGTAGAAATTAATAAAATTCATTCTTACTTGCATTCAAGCTCTTAGCATTCTATTTTTGACATCTTGGCTTACTATTATCTTCCGTAAGTCAATCACAATTAGGAACTAAGCTCTTGAGGACCAAAAACACCTACTTGTTCTCTTTGTTTAGGCATTCAATTTTGGACTCCCTCATAGGGATCATAAATATAGCACTTATCATTCAACAACCACCACAACTAAGTACATCACTTATTTTGTAGGTCTTTTAAACATTTATTCTACTATCACTTTATATCTACTATGTATTGCATTACACACCTCTGACCAAACATCCATGAGGGAGTTACTAAGTTTCCTCACTTGTTTTTTCTTAACTCAACAACCAAACCTCTAACAAGATCTACCCAAACTACACTCTCTCAATCATAACTCTCCCCAACCTCCTGGACCTGATACAAACCATTTTTTAGACCCGTAAAATCCTTCTGCAAGCTCCTAGATAATTATTTACCCTACTGACATAGGTCACCTCCACCACTAACCTTGATAGTATAACTAATATTGATCACTCCCCTACCGACATCGGTGACTATGGATTCCCTGGCCTCATGAAAGCCTACCCAAATAACTTCTAAAACACAAACATAATACATCACCTACACCCTATCTCTCTCTGCTACATACAGGTTGTTAATAATGGTAATATTATCTCTCTTTCACTCTCTCTTTACCTCTATTTTAGTTATTTATTATTCTTTTATCTCTCTAAAGTGGACTATCATCGCTAAGGAAGTTTCACACCTCCTAGAACAAGTGTCTAGCTTGGCTATGCACTCATTTAACTACTAACAAACATCTTGTGGTAGTGTTTTCTTACTTATAGGTAGTCCTCCCTAGTCAAAGAGAAGTGCTCACAATGTCTGGATATGGCACACAAACCAATCCAAGTTCATTTTAATCACTTATCTACATCATTCTTTCTTTCTTTCATTTAGATTTGAAATAGAAATAGTGAAACATTTATGGCACACTTGATGGGACCCTAAAGTTTTCCTTGGGTTCATTTCTTGTTTTAAGCATTCATATAGGTGCATTATAGTGAAATTTTCATGTTTTACACTTCCTCCTCTTTTCTCTTAAAATGAAAAATACAATATTTTATTTTCTATTTAAAAGCATTAAACTAAAATTTTCTTTCTTTTCTCTTTGCCTCTAAAAGAAATTTGTCATTTTCTTTTACAAGTTAAAAAAAAAACTAATATCTTCTTTACTTCTTATTGAATTCACATTAGGATAATGAATTTCATACTCTATTTCTATTTCATTTATGTTCTCATTCAAATTTAAAAATTTTAGATTTGGGTTTAAAAGTTATTGCATTTCATTATTTGCTTGTTGCATACTAACTCACCTAGTTAATTACAAGCATTTTGAATAAATTATAGTTCTCTTATATTACACAACCCAATCACATTCACATAAATAAACATCTAAACTCACCTGAGAAAAGGCCCATTGATATTTCATCACCTAGTGGATCACCTTACCCTACCCGACTATCCTACTTGGATTTCACCACCAAGGGGAGAACCCACTTCATTCACTAGTAGAGTATAAACTCTAGATAGAAGGTATATTTTGGTTAAGTGGCCTAGCTCAGCTCTAGGTTCATGAAGTGTGGAGATTAAGCTCCTATAACAAGCCATGTACCTAGTCTAACATAGATTTCATCTTGAGCACTAAAACTAACCTGAAACCAGCTCTAGATTATTTTCTAGTACCTTTGATAACCAAATTCCATTCACATTATCTGATTAAGGCATAAGCCAATGTGAGACTAAAAATTAATCTCTAGGACTTAGTAGTTGTTAGTTGTATGTTCTATGTCTACTTTTTTGTTACTTTTTATATTTTGGAGTTAGTAAGGATGTTTTATTATTGATTCACAAAATCAATACTATTTCTAATAGTCAATTTGTATAACCTATTATCTCAAGTTTTCTAAGTGTTATTCCTTTTTACATAGACCTCTTACATGTACTATTTTACCTAGTTCCAACTTCTAGTTTCTTAAAACATCAAATTTTCCATCTCCTAGGATATCATAGTGATTGACATTGGTTAACCCTACCAGCATTGATAGATTTTACATACCGACATCAGTTAAGCTATCAATGTTAGCAAACTTTTTCTACTATTGGTCAAGTGACTGATGTTGATGACTATGTAATTTCATTAGCTTAAAATAGCAAGCTAAAATAGCCCAATTACCTACACTCAAACTTGGTTTTTCCTTATTCTATTTCAAATATAGGGTAATAAGACTATTTAAAATTCCTCTTTCATGGTATTAACATGATCTCAAGCCAAAATTCTTATTGATTATGCAAGCCAGCAACCCCTTCCACCTTCCATTCTCAGTTTTGATTCTATCATGGAGCATACTTTAGATATAGAGCATATTCCTATCCCTAACCAAATTCCCATCATGCCTGAGGGAGATCAAGATTTTGCTAAATTTCTTGATCACAATGTAACAGCCCTTTAGCATTACCTTACTATGATCCAAACCTATAATTCTTCGTGTGAACCAATCTTTGGTATGCCAACCTCTCTAATGGAGACAACCTTAGTTTCAGTTACCTCCACTATTTTCCACATGGTTACCCAAGCCACCACTTCCATGACTAACCCAACTATATAAAATGTTCAAAGTGTTGCATCTCCAACTTCTTAATCCTACCTAAACCTTGGTGTAACTTCCCTACTTTCATAACCACAACCAATTCAACCAAGTCACACCCCATTCCATAATTTAGTAGTACCTATTCCATCTACCCTCTCACCAATAATTACCTACGTTATGACTCACCCTTCATCTAGTCTAACCATGGCAATAATCCAACCTATAATAACAATAACCAACCAAAGCATAGTCTCCAACCTAATGGGACAAGCCCCTTTTCTTTCTATACCCTAGCCTATGACTCATTATCCTTATGTTGCCCCAACACAACCTCAAAAAGATGTATCATACACTCCCTCTACTTGTTATCAGGTTCCCTATAACTTAGGAGGTATTCCATAAACTATTCCCCCTCAAGACCTCATTAAGATGCTGATGGACAAGAGGTCTAATCTAGAGACATCTATTTCTGGTTCAAAGAATGTGTTATCTTATGATCAGATATGCAATGAACCAATCCATCCTTCTGTGCCTATTCTCCCTTATCCAAGCCAATGGTAACTCCCTAAATTTACTTATTTTTAGATCAAAGAGGACCCATAACAACACTTACAAGCATTTAGACATGATTCTTATTTAATAGGGCATGATGATGCATTACTTCTTCACACTTTCCCTATGTCTATTTTTAGTAATGAATTGGATTGGTATAGCTCTATACCTCAGCACTCCCTTTTTTCATGTACCTAACTCACACAAACATTCTTGGACCATTTCTCGATTAACATTTCTAATAAGGTTTCTATAACATACCTTTATTCTATCAAATAATTTGATGACGAGTCTATTGCAAATTTTGTCACTCATTAGAGAAGTTTGATCAATCAACTCTCCCTCTCCTTACCCCAACCTAAGCTTATTGAGATCTTCTCAAGGGCATGTGATAATTAAATCTCATCCACACTTTGGGTATAAACTTTCTTCACATTTGATGAGGCCTTTATAATGGCACAAAAACTCAAGGTTCATGCTATAGATGAAGGCAAAGTCAAGTTGCACAATAAGAATCTTAATTCCAAATCAAATGACTCCACCTCTAAAACGTCTCCATCAAACCAAAAAGATAAAGGCTCTTCTAACTTGGTGATTGTTAAGTCAACTTCTTCTAAAACCACAAACCAATCGAATTCCTCAACTTCCCAAAATATAACCAAGTAATTCAAACAACGGTATGAATAAATATAATACACTCCCATTGGGGAGTCATATACATCCATCTTGGAGAAAATATTGTAACAAGGTGTCATAACCCTTCCTCAAATCAAACCTCCTATATAGTTTCACCCTTCCAATCCTATCCCAACTTGGTACAAGGAAGATGAGCTTTGTGGTTACCATTGAGCTAAAGGCCACAATTCTAATAACTATAAGACACTCAAGAAGATTATTCAAGATATGCTTGATAGAGGTGATCTCATATTGGATAATCCTAATTCCCCTTTCTAATCAAAATATGGATGTGTTCAAACATCCTTTTCCTAACTATTCACCAAATTAAAATATTATCTAGACCACAACTAACTCAGGTGATCATAATATCCATATAGTTAATATGGTCTTTCCTTTAACTCTAGTTCAATATTCCCCTCAATAGGAGTCATCCATTTCATCAACTCCTCCCCCACATTTAGTAGCATCTATTTTTCCCATTCTTCATCTTCAGGTAGAAGAACCTATTTCACCCATTCCACTCCCTCAAGAGGAAGATCCTCTTTTACCACTTGAGGATCCTATTAATGCCAATTCTATTTACACTAATATTACCTATACTCTTACCACTTGAATACCATACCTTACCTCTTTCTCAACCACATGTTAAATGGAACATCATTCCTACATTATATCCTCTTGAGGAATCTTCTTCACCTACCTCTCCACCTTTAGAGAGTAGTACCCCACCCACTCCACCTTTGCACTTAGAGGAGTTAGTATTATCTACTCCCATAATAGATGAGATACCTATTGTGCCTACTCCAATTACCCCACTCTTACCCCTTCTTTTACCTATGTAGGATCATACTTTAACCATACCTCGCCCACATGTTGAGGGAGCCATAATAACTATGTTTTACCCTCTTGAGAAACCTTCTTTGCTTACCTCCCCTCCACCCATGGCAAACCATGACTTTTCTCCCATCTTTGTCGAAGAGGTCCCCATTGTATTTCTTTCTCATCTTTGGCTTGAAATTGCAAAAACCAAAAATTTCCCTCTTTCTCAAACACATCAACATTTTAATGACACAACTATAAGGCCTACATCAAATTTATCTAAACCTTTCTCATGATTGGTAAAATGTCTAGAATTTTGTGACTCCATGAAGCTAGATCATGTGGCATTTTGAGACTATCTAAAAACTCTTTATCCAACACATGAATGTCAAAATTTAATGATAACCCTCTTACTACCCTTTACCCTAAGATCTTTGACAAAGCCAGAGCTTCTTCACCAAAAGCACTTAAATTTTATCCATCTATGTCAGAACCCTCACCCTCATAGGAATCTACTACATTAAATCAAATCAGACCCTTAGGCATACACACCATTTCTAATTTAATTCATTCATAGGTGAAATTAGATTTAGGTCTTAAACCACAAATTTTAGTTTCATGAACTAAATTATAAAAAAAAATTAAGCTCCCTAGATGTCACTGATCCCTTCTTCAACCCTCAACTTTACCATCCATTTTGGGGCCACATCCCTCTACCTTAGTTGGAATATTACCTAACAAAGAAAAATAAAAGGTTAAGTTACCTCCACTCCTACCTTTAACATCTAGGAAGCCTCTCACATATGAAACTAAGAAATTGAAAGAAAAACAAGTAACTCCACCATCACCAAACAAAGAACCATGTAAAATTACCTTTCCAACACCAAAACAAAAAAAGGTGTCCACTCTTATTAGTAAAACAACTATAAGCCCAATTGCAGGCTCCTAAAGCTTTTTCCTACGTCAGTTATTACAATCTTCCATAATAATTCTTCCTCCCATTAAGCCTTATAGGATTTTTAGAATGAATCCATCTTGTTTTAATGATACACAAGTGTGTTTATATCATCATTCACCTAAAAATGATACTAAGAGTTATAAAGCCCTTATAACAGTCATTCGATAACACTTCGATGTCGACACTCTCTTTGATGATACTATTGTTAACCTTATTATTATTCCACCTTTGGTATCCATAGTGTCTCCTACTATTCCACTTTGAAATTCAAACCTAAAGATGTTGACATAACCCCTTTAACACCTTCTTAATCAACATTTTAGATCAACATAGTTAATGTGGCCACACGGTCACAAAACCAAAAATATAACGCTAAGGAAATGGTCACTACTCCTTGGACCCATCCCTTCACCCAAGACACTCCTAATCCTAATCCTAATATTTCCATCTTGGGTGTTCCTAAAAAAACATCTTTGGATGTTATTCAAAGTTAAATGGTGAAACAACTTCACTAAAATCCTTATGAAAATGTCTTTGTATGAGTTAATCCAAAACACATCCCAACACTACCAAGATTTGACTAGTGCTTTAAAAGTGATTTAGGTACAATAAAATTATTCCCAGCCCCTTGCATATTTGGTTGGCTCCCTTAATTCCATCTCCTTGATTTCTTTTAGTGATTCAGAAATTCCACTTCAACACCTTGAAGATTAGGATTCTACCCTTTTTATTACCACATATATTGTGTTAGTGAAGGTGGAGGTAAATCCAAGAACAAACACACCTGTTCTAATTCCACCTGTTAGGATCTTGCTCCTCAGAAAGAGCACAGTATGATTACCAAATATAAGCAATTGAATATGCAGAAATAACCAGAAACACAAGTAACTAGAATTCACCAATAGCACAGAATATGAGAGACAATACACTATCTTGTATTAACACTATACAGAAAAGAATACAACAAAGATCCGCCACTCTCTTTCACCTTACAGAGGATCGCCACACCTCAAGTGTATAGTAATTCTTCTCACACACACTCTCCTACACAAAAAATGGTCCCAACAACCAACTCACACACAGAATTGGTGTTCACCTCACCAACCAGTCAGTAATAACCCTGCCGGTACACCAAGCACTCTATAGCACTTCAAGCTGATCTCTCATGAACCTGCAACCTACAATTCAAAGACCAAACTTACATGTAGATCCCCAATGAGCTTGCAACAACCTGCAACTCACAGATCTTACAACTAGAAGGAACTCTTCCTTTCTATCTCATATATTTTTACAATACATGCCAATGGGTCTATAAATAGATCCCTAACTCAAACAATAACTTAGACTCTTAATTTAGACAATTATCCTCGCAGCCTAAGACTCTAACTGGTCTCAACATGCAAACTCTTTGTTCACTTAACTAACTATCCATGAAATGAGCAGTTCTGGAACACACAGGCGACCGACATCGATCCCTGCTTGTCTGGTTCTGCCGACGTCGGCCGACTTCCTGCCGTCGCCAGTGGCCTTCTACACTGGTCTCTGCCGACGTCGGTCCTGCTGCCGATGCCAGTGCTCCTGGATCTCAGCAACCATTATTCCTTCAGTTTGCAAAGGGTTGAAGCTTTTAGCTCCACAACCTAACAATCTCCCACTTGGAGATAAACAGCTACAACCTGTACCTATACTTGTACACCATCTAGTTTGTTCCCTTGGCTATGTATCCATCTTCAAAATCACCCTTGAAGACCAACCACCACAAAATCTGTGGTGCAAAACCTGTCATCCAAATTACCTACCACATCCGCATCTACAACCATGTAGAAAAGAGAACTTGACCCTGCATAGCATGTGCACCTGCTGTTGGTCCCACTGAACTGCCCTTCAGTATTACTTTCCCGGATTGACTCCAAACTTGTGATAACTCCCACTGCTTGGGAAAACTTAGGTTTAGTACATACCATGCACTCAACCTCATTATGTGAATCAAGACACCTATTCTGTGAACTGTCTAACCATCGGCGTGCTAACCAGTTTCACACAATCATCCTGAAACAAAGTCAACATATGACCTACCATGTCTCTAGAACACACTCATGCCAAAGAATCTTGCTGCTCCCAGATTCTCCATGACAAACCCCTGAACTAGCTTTACCTTTAGTTCAGCAATACTTGTATATGTAACCCTGCAACAAGCACATCATACAAAAATAGGATAGTGTAGCTAATACTATCCAACCTGGTAAAGAGAAACACAATGATCAAACCTCCATTGCCCTACAGCTCATACAAGATCAAATACCCTGATCTTCCATCTCACGTATCCATTTCCGCTCTTCTTTATCCTTAACATCCATTCGTCTCTCAATGCTTACTTCCAGCTGGTAACACTACCCAAAACACCTGTTTGGTTCTCCTCCAAGGAATCACATCCTCATTCCTGCCTAGCTCCCACTATTTCCTGGATCTACCTATTCTGCTTCTTCAATAACTTCCTGGTCCTATGCCATAAGTGAGCAACAAGTAGTGTAAAGAAGGGAAATGACAAATTTAAGAACTTACTTACACCTTCAGTCCTCCATATGGGTGCTTGAGACTCCATGACAGCTTGCTGTCCACCCAAAATTTGTCTCAGTGACCGATGCCGATCACATCTCAGTCTACAGCCGACCGATGTCGATTCCCTGTGACTGCCTCCCTACCGACGTCGATTTCCCCTGGCCGACACCAGTCTCTCTCTGCCCTGAGTCACTGACGTCGGGCTGCACATAGCCAACGTCGGTCCCTGTCTGGATGCTAACGCTGATTTTCCTGCCGACATCGGTCTCTGTGTTTTTCTTGTGAGACCTGACTTTTTCCCATGATCTCCTTTTGGATCAAACCCTTGTCCAAATCACCCTTGCTCTACTCAGAATTCATCTGCACCTTGTGCTAAACTCTGTTCGTCACTTTCTCCTTGAAAACCAAGGCTTTCCTATTCTTATCACTAACATCAGATTCCTTGAGAAACCTCACCTTCTTCTTCTACATACAAAAACCACGATCCATGCCTTCCAAATCTGAAAGCATACTCTTTGACTCAAGAACCAGCATCTCCTTCTTATCTATGTGACCAAGCCTATTAAGCCACATCTCTGAATCTACAGCTGAAGTAGATAACCCAGAAAGAGAATCAGTAAAACAAGTAGATAAATAAAGCGTACCTACTTTCTTACATCTAGCTACAACAAGTGTACCCTTGGTAACCTTCCAAGAGTCCACTGTGAGAGTTACTGTGCAACCCTCTTCACCCAAACTTATAACAAAAATCAAATTCCGCTTCAGAACTGGGACATGCATGACCTCCTTTAACACCCATGTGTCACCTGTCTGCAATTTCAGCTTCACTTTGCCTTTGCCAACAATCTGACAAGGCTTACCATCCCCTACACAAATTTCTCCAAAGTCTCCCTGGACATACTCATGAAAAAATTCCCTATGTGGGGATGCATGAAAAGAGGCACCAGAATCTAATACCCAAGATTCTACTTTATCCAAAGAACATACCAGAGTATCCTGTGCAACGTAACCTGCAACATCTACTTCTTCTTCTTCATGTTCTTCATGCTGATCTGTACCCGATCTGTAATCTCTCTTTAAGTGCCCTTGCTTTCCACATTTCTAGTAGGTTATTCTGCCATACCTGGACTTGGATCTCTTGCCCATCTTTGACCTTGATCTCCCACGCTCTATCTTCTCTCTTGGCCTTCCTCTTCCTTCAACACTCAAAGCATCTCCAGATGATTCACCTGTGCTTTTCCTGCGTATCTCTTCGTTCAAGATCACACTCACAACATCATCCACTTTTAAGACTTTTGAAGGAGACACAGTATTAGAAACTGCCATTACCAAACCTTCCCAACTTTCAGGTAATGAACACAAGATTAAGAGAGCTCTAATTTCATCATCAAATACAATATTGACAGAACTTAACTGGTTTACCAAACCATGGAAATCACTAAGATGGCTATGAACAGATCGACCTTCCAACATTTGCAAATTAAATAAACGCTTCATAAGAAATACCTTATTAGAAGCCGAGGGTTTTTCATACAAATTTGACAAAGATTTCATCAACTCCACCGTTGTCTTACACTGTGATAAGCTAGAAATCACAGATGATTCAAGACTCAATCTAACAGATCCCAGAGCCTTCCGATCAAGAACCTCCCATTATTCATCTTTCATATCCAAGGGTTTGCTAGCAACCCCACCCAACGGTAAGTACAAATCTTTCTGATACAGATAGTCGTCAATCTGCATCCTCCATAATTGGTAGTTCTTGCCATTAAACTTTTCCATTCATAGTTGACTATTTTCTGCCATTGCTCAACTCCCACTCAAATAGAAACCCTGTGAGTAACCTGTAATCAAAACACACTACCCAGATCTACACCAATCTGTTAGTATACCAACCAAAAGCTCTGATACCACTTGTTGGGTATCAGCTTTTGAACCTACAACCAAGGCTCTGATACCACTTGTTAGTGGAGGTGGAGGTAAATCCAAGAACAAACACACATGTTCTAATTCCACCTGTTAGGATCTTGCTCCTCAGAAAGAGCACAGTATGATTACCAAATATAAGCAATTGAATATGCAGAAATAACCAGAAACACAAGTAACTAGAATTCACCAATAGCACAGAATATGAGAGATAATACACTATCTTGTATTAACACTATACAGAAAAGAATACAACAAAGAGCCGCCACACTCTTTCACCTTACAGAGGATCGCCACACCTCAACTGTACAGTAATTCTTCTCACACACACTCTCCTACACAAAAAATGGTCCCAACAACCAACTCACACACAGAATTGGTGTTCACCTCACCAACCAGTCAGTAATAACCCTACCGGTACACCAAGGACTCTATAGCACTTCAAGCTGATCTCTCATGAACCTGCAACCTGCAATTCAAAGACCAAACTTACATGTAGATCCCCAATGAGCTTGCAACAACCTGCAACTCACAGATCTTACAACTAGAAGGAACTCTTCCTTTCTATCTCATATATTTTTACAATACATGCCAATGGGTCTATAAATAGATCCCTAACTCAAACAATAACTTAGACTCTTAATTTAGACAATTATCCTCGCAGCCCAAGACTCTAACTGGTCTCAACATGCAAATCTTCGTTCACTTAACTAACTGTCTGTGAAATGAGCAGTTCTGAAACACACAGGTGACCGACGTCGGTCCCTGCTTGTCTAGTTCTACCGACATCGGCCGACTTCCTGCCATTGCCGGTGGCCTTCTGCACTGGTCTCTGCCGACGTCGGTCCTGCTGTCGACGCCGGTGCTCCTGGATCTCAACAACCATTGTTCCTTCAGTTTGCAAAGGGTTGAAGCTTTTAGCTCCACAACCTAACATATTGATCAAACTCATGTCAAGAGAGTCATGATTGATGGGGGGAGCTAGTATTGATAGTATTTCCACCTATGCCTATAAATAACTATCCCTTCCTAACAACTACATGTCTCAAAATTATGTGGTACTCCATTCTTTTAATGATACTACATCTACTACGATGGGTACTATTGTCTTACATATCCATGTAGGTCCCCACACTATTCATGAGATCTTATATGTTGTTTAAGGAGAGTTATAATATAACATACTACTTGGATGACATTGGATACATGCTATGGCATGTATACCCTTAACTTTGCACTATTGTGTCAAGTTCGAACATGATGGACAAGTACATGTCATACCTACTAACCCACCTCCATTTAAAACATGCAACATGACTTATAGTCCCAATGATGTTCTCATTCCATTAAAAACATCATCTTCCTTTCATGATTATTTTTAAACTTCCACAACATCCACTCCCCTGGTTACATAGATACTAACAACACAAATTCCTAACAAGGATCCCATAAAAGAGACCTTTCAATGTTTGTCACTTAGTGAATATCATTTGTTGATGCTCAACATGTTTTATACTCCACAAGAGTATGGAAGGATTCACATACAACCAAATTATGATTCTCATATTATTATGGTCATCCCTTATGGCCCCCCTAACCTTTAAACCAGTTTCACATATGGGGGAATTTATCAGGCTTCCACTATCAACAATCCATCTTCTTCACCACAACCATTTACCTATGACTTATCTTTCTTGAGTAACCCTCTATTTTCTCACACCTATCTCTATAGGCATGCTTGAAAATAATTTGGTCTGAATCATTACAAACAAGGTGTCTACATGCCTCTTGAATATCCTACTAGCAACACCATTGAAAATGCCAAAAAGAGGCATAGAGTGGGATATGATGAACCAACAAAACTCATTAAGACTTACAATGTAATAATTATCAAAGAACCAGTCTCTCCTTCTCCACCATCACCTACCAAGTTAGAGATATCTATACCTCATAATTTTTTTTTCAATAAATGCCATCCATTTAGGGCCTCTCACATATCATCAGGGTAAGGAAACAAGGTCCTTTCCTCTCATTCATCTTAAAATAATTGGTTAAGTCTCTCCCACTATTAACACTATCCAATGTCAAAATGATGACTCAATTATCACATATATGGGTTTAGATGATTTCTATATCCAATGATCGCTCCCATCTAAAACACAAGCTATGTTAAATGAATCAACCATTGACATCAAACTACCCTTTCATGATAACCTTAACATCCTCAAGATTAGCCAATCTTTAGATTATTCTGAGCGAGTTGATTATGCCACATTTCCTAATGACCATAGTAGAGCCTTTTCTTGGTCTTATAATAACATGCTTGGAATTGACCCCTTTATCATCACCCATAACATTGTCACCAATCAAGACGATAAACCTATTAAGTATAAGCTTCATAAGATGCATCTTCATATTGCTCTCCTTATCAAAGAAGAGCTCCAATGCCTCCTTTTAGTTAACTTTATCTAATCTATTGAATACATGCAATGGATTTCTAATATTTTTCCTATCACAAAAGTGACTAGGGGAATCTGTATTTGCATTAACTATCATGATTTAAACCTCATCTATCCAAGAGATGACTTCCCATTGCCAAGTATTGACCAACTTATTGATCTAATGGCTGGCCATGAGATGCTATAACTTATGGATAGATTCTATGGATATAATCAAATCCTAGTTGTTCCTGAGGATTAGCACAAGACAACCTTTATTACCCCATGGGGGACTTTCTATTATCGAGTCATGCCTTTTGTCCTAAATAACACTAGTGCAACTTACCAATATGCTATGAATTATATTTTCCATGATCTCCTACACAAAATTATGGAAGATTACATGGATGACATACTTGACAAGTCTAAACTTCATCAAGACCACTTGAAAATTATTGAAATTATATTTTCTCATCTCCTCTAATATAACATTTGATTAAACCCTAAAAGATGTGTCTTTGGTGTTATTTTATATAAGATCTTAGGTTTTATCATTTTTCTCCATGGTATCAAGGTCGATCCTTCTAAGGTTAAAGCAATCCTAAAGATGCCTCCACCTACTAATATCAAAAAAATTCATAGCTTATAAGGTAAACTTAAGTCAATTTTTTGCTTCATTTCCTAGTTGTTAGATCACTGTTAAACCTATCACCATCTCCTCAAAAAATATGTCTCCTTACATTAGAATATAGATTGCCAAGAAGCTTTTGATGCACTTAAATAATACCTCCTTTCCCCATCACTTCTTATTCCACCTAAGGAAAATCAACCTTTCTACATATACATCTCTACAATAGACCATTCTCTAGGTGCTATTATTGTACATCAAGATGACCAACATCAAGAGTAGGTAGTTTACTACATTAGCCACAGACTTATTGACTATGAGACTCGATATACCCATACTGAAAACTTTACCTTGTGTTGGTATTTTCCACCTTCAAGATTTTCCATTATCTTCTAAATCACAAAACCTATGTAGTCACCCATACTAATCCCCTCAAATACATGTATTCCAAGCCATATCACAACCAATGTGCAGCTCAGTAACTCATGCTTCTAGTTTAATTTGATTTAGATTTGATTCAAGAAAAGTCTAATAAGGGGAAAATAATCACTAACTAGTTAGCCACTACCCCTTTACCTAACAATCAACCTTTAAACCTCAAATTCCCTGATTAATCCATTATAACACTCTTCATCACTAACATCTCCTATCAAATGATGATGTTCTTTGATGGATCTAAATGTCAACATGGTGGGGGTATGGGGGTCATTCTTATTCCTCTAGATGAATATGCCTTTGTCATTTAAATGAGATTTTGAATGTACTAACAATATTGTGGAATAAGACACTTTGATTCTAGGACTTCAAACAACTCTCTTCTTGGGTATTAAATCCATAACCATTTTTGGTGATTCTCAACTAGTGTTTAACTAGGTTAATGGTTCCTACCTATGCAAAAGCAAAAAAAAATAGTGATATAAATATCATGTAGATATACTATTGGGATCATTTGACTCCTATCTCTTGCAAAGTGTTCCTCAATCTATAAACAAGTTTGTTTATATGATGGTTTCACTTACCTCACACATACCCTCTTCATCCTCTTCCTCAAGAATCTATGTCACCATGCATCGCTTAACATGACCCTCCTATGTCTCAGCTAACATCATCTTTGTTGGAAATGTAACATCCAACCTGCATGACTTATGGTATAGTCAACTCACAAATTATCTTTCCTTCTTTATTACCCTTTTTGATCTCTCCAATAATAAAAAGACAAGCCTTCATAGAACATGCCACTCAATATACAATACTAGGGGGACTTCTCTACAAGCAAGGTTTCGATGGTCTTCTCCTTAGATGTCTTACTAGTACTAAAACTCTCTTTACTATTAAGGAAGTCCATGATGGGATTTATGGTGGGTATTTTAATGGTCACATAGTTGCCAAGTGTATCCTTTGACTTGGCTACTATTATACCTCACATCATCAAGACTGTGCTGATTACATTCAACATTGAATCAAATTTCAATAACATGCTAACCTTCTTCATGTTCTTAGTCATGCATTACAAGTTACCAAAGACTTTTGGCCCTTTTCCCAATGGGTCATAGATCTATTATAGATAAATTAACCCTCATTCATCCCTCCATCATCATTTTATCATTACTGCCACTGAATACTTCACCAAGTGGGTCAAGGCCATCCCTCTCATCTCCATTAAAGATGGAAAAATTATTGACTTCATCAACCATCACATCATCTATCATTTTGGTGTCGCTCATAAAATTATAACAGATAATGGTAAATATTTCAAAAACAAGAATATTCAAAGACTTTGTGATATATTTGAAATAAAATTAAGCTTCTCATCACCATACTATCCACAAGCTAATGGACAAGTATAATCTTTTAACAAAACATTGAACAACCAAAATTCTCATGAAGGTAGTCAACAATATGGGCGAGGATTGGCACACACACATTCCTTTTACTTTATTGGCTTACCACACTAGCATTCAAACCCCTATGGGTGCTACATATTTTTCATTGGTATATAAGATGGAGGTTGTTTTACCTCTTGAAGTCTAGATTCCTTCTCTTCACATTTCCATATAAGACATACTAATGATGAATTTCACCAAGAACGTTTATCTCAACTTAAATTTCTTGATGAGTGCCATCTCATAGCCCTCAACCACCTCCAAATCTATCAAGACCGTATCAAATGTGCTTATAAATAAAACCTCAAAGAATGAGATTTAAATATAGGATATCTCATCTTAAAAGAAAATCAACATGTGATAAACATGGAGAAAAGCAAACGGGGTAAGTTTGTTCCTAATTGGCTTGGACCTTATATCATAACTCATATGTATGGCTCAAGAACTTATCACTTATCTTCTCTTAAAGAAAGGATAAAACCCAAGACTTTAAATGTCTTACACCTATGACCATTCTTCTATTAAATGAGTGTCACTTTACTTCATGTTTAACTTGAGTTCATCCTTTAAGCATCCCTATTACATTCATTTCCCTTCCTCTGCACCCTTTCTCCTATACACTTAGTTAACTTACGTAGTGGTATGGTTTTACCCTCAAAGAAGACAACTCATAACCCTATATAGTCTTATCCATGACTAAAAGCATAAAAAAATGGGATATCTAAAAAATATATAAAGTCTTAGGTCATGTTTCTCAATGTAGACTGCTCCCTTGAAGGATAGTTACGTAACTTCCCTCTGCTACTATCAATAAACTACTCCCTTGAAGGATAACTATTTAAAATTAAAACTAAATGCTTATACCACTCCCTTGTAGGATGACTAAGCCAAGCTTTGTTCTCAAAGGGAAAATAAAAATAAAAAAGGCTCCTCACAGATGTATACAACCTTAACCCATACAACATCCCATTGTAGGCTTCCCACATTGATTAGCTTACACACACACAACAAGAGAGGGAAGCTTTAATTCATGGACTTGCCTATATTAGCTCTCAGGTCACCCATAAAATGGGCATATCATCCCAAATTTTTAGGTTATGTTAGCAAAACATTTTCCCTCATTTTACCCTTTTTCCTTTCATACTCTTTCAAGAGACTATGAATCTCACTTAACATAAGGTAAACATGACACTTCTCTAACAAACACAATGGTTTAAATATTTAAAGCATGAAATAGGCTCATTTTCATGAGCCTATATATGTTCTAATTATGGTCTTTGCCAATGCACAAGCATTATGCCTCTTTATTTTCCCATCCATATCACATGTCAATCTATATATTTGAGATGAAGAAATAATGTCATACCAACACTATCAAACCACACTCAATTTATTTTATGCACACACCATCACAAATATGTAAAAATTCTAATATAAACTAACATAACCAATCTATTCAGTTTAAGCATACACCATCACAAAATATGGAAAAATGCTAAGAAGAAATTAATCAACCAACTATGCATATACCATCACATATATGGGAAAGGTTAGTCTAACTCAACTAACATGATCAAGCTTACCATCAAAATTAACCTAGCATAAAAAAATCATCATCAATATAATCATCATCTATCACAATAAAAACATCTCAACATAAAAATAAATGAACATCTCATGTATATATAATATGTGTCCATAATTACATCATCATAATATCTCTCTCTCTCAAAATATACATCTTACATCTTCAGGTCACATGTTGATATACATATAACATATATAATCAAAACTAGCATGCTATGACATTCAAGGTCCTCGAGGTTCTCTGTGTGGTCATGAAGAATTAGTATCATCACCACTCTCCACGTGTCTGCATCTATGTGAGATAGAAGCCGTAGCACATGACATAGACCTCTCTTACTCTCTAAACTCTAATTATCCTTGAATCTATGGAAACTCTCTAACCACCCTCTCATATTAGGCAATCTCATCTAAGGTAGTCATATATCTCACCATAGATACAATTTATGGAGGTCCCATATCACCTGATGATGGCCTAGCCTGTACTAGTCCTTATGATAGTGGAGGAGGAGGAAAATCCTAGCTTTCCACTCTTAAAATGTCTCTCTCTACTATCAATATAGTCACATGACCTTTTAAAATAATAACCTAAATGCCCCAACCTAACCCTGTAACATCACCATCTACCCCTATAATTCTAATACATGTGCTTGGGCTACAACTTAGGCTTGTACCACTACATCCCTCTCTCTCACCAACCCTTATAAGTATGGTGGTGGCCTCTTAACCTCCACTTATAGATGTAACCCTACCTACCAAGCTATGTAGGCCATTATACACTTTAGGTCTCTAACCCTTGGCCCTATGGGTAGCTCCTCATAATCTATCCCATTTATTTCTTAGGGTAATGGTAGGGTTACCTCTATGTCATCCCTCCTATAATGAGGGAGGGTAGGTATAATATCATGGACTAGACCAAACTACCTCTTGACCCATGTCATGGGTACCATCTCCAACTCACCTACATCTTCCCCTAACCCATAGTGAGATTTGTAAACCCACAAGCTACTATGCCTATCCTTTGAAAACTAGGTATATCAGATAGGGTCTCCACAAAATATTAGTAGGGATCAAACCCTCAATCATATGCCTATAATAGGAAATGTCCCAAACCATGCCATCCACTCAAGACTATGCCATGCCCTCTCTCCACCATTTAAAACCAACCTTGAAGCCAACCAAGGTAGTGGTAGGTAACCCTAGTGGTCATGTCACAATGATGTGCTCATACACCCAATAGTGTAGTAGAATCTTGACACACAAACTATATCACCATCGTAGTCTCAAACCCCATAGTTTTCTATATAACTATGCTAAAAATATTGGACCCCAGGAAAAAATAGTCTATTTCTCAACCATCTTTGTAAGTACACCTATCAATGTAGTCAAAAATCTACCACCATCTACATCTAGTAATGCATATGATGTGATCTTGATCATCATTAAGATGCTCAATTGATGTTTCTCCTCATCAACCATATAAAGTGGCTCGTACATAAAACTCATAGAATGGTAGGTCACCTTACTCACATGCTATCCATATAATGTGACCATATGTATATCATGCTCCTCTCTCAGGCATGTGAAGAGATCTTCACCCTAGAGTGGTAGCCACAAAATCATATAGACATCTTCCTAAGTGACTATCAACTCTCTAGTTGGTAGATGGAAGGTGTTGGGGGTGTGATCCCACCTCTTAATCAATGTTATCATCAAGGACACATCTCAAGCGACTCAATATTGCTATCTCACTCCTCCTAACCCCACAACCACTATATGTTCCCACTTATCTGGAGTGACATCCCTCCTCATACATGTTAATAGCCTTGGTAGATGATCTCATAATGTTAGCTCCTTCCTCACCTGCATCTATACATAATAACTCAAGTCACATAATTTCTAATATACTCTATCACCACCTTATTCCCTTCTCTTTGAGAGAACTACATTGGTTTGAGGCCCTAAACTAGGCTATATAGGCAGAACTCAATTGACACAAGGTCTTTTAAGGTTAGCTCGGCCATATACACACCTAAATAACTACCTTACTCTTTTCTCTCTACCCTAGGTTTTACTTCCTCTCTCTCTCTACCCTAGGATTTACTACCTTTTCTCTCTCTCCACCCTAGGCATACCTACCTATCATGACTTTAGGTCTCATGACCTATATTCCTAACCCTTTATACTATGTCATATCTTTTTAAAACCCTAGACCTCTTGACCTATCCCAACCTACCTCTTGATACATTATCTTAAGGCCCTAAACTAGGCTATGTAGGTAACACTCAATTAATATAGGGGTTTTTAAGGCTAGCTCAACCATTAGGCTAGTTGACTACTTCCACTAGGTATCCAAATTGACCTTTTCTCTTATTTTTCTAGTCATTCATAGTTAATAACATTGTCATTACTATCGATGTCAATGTTTTGTAAGCCTTAGTGTTAGTCAATGTTAGTAGCCACCTATCAACCTTGGCATCATGTTAGCTAACATCAGTGGACCTCACCAATGTTAGTGACTAGTTCAGCCCCAGGGCTAAATGACACAAATCCAAAATTACAAATTTCACCTAACAAACTACCTTAACAACCCCCTAACTTATCATATAGCTAACCTACCTTATTTTATACCCCTCTACTAATGTTTTCTACACCCCACATCTAAATTAGCCTAACACTACAAATATCCAAATCAAGTTCAAACAAACTAGCAGAGACTCTTACCTCATCTCTTCATCTCTTTTTGGCTGGCACAATTGGTTCTTATGGTAGTGCACCTCCTGTTGGGTCCCCTCCTTACTCTACCATCATGTTCACTCTCAAGATCTATTTGTTCTCTCTAATCATAAATTTGAAAATGAGTTCGGTTAGTCACCAAACCCCCTTTTTGTTAAGTTTGGTCAGCCATCAATGTTGGCATTCTTAACCTAATCTATTGACATTAATTCTTACACATATCAACATTGACAATGTGTCCCTAAGTTTACCGATGTTGGCACTTTCTATTATTGATATCAGTAAATGTCACCAATGTCAGCACCATTCTAATAAAGTTTTATAGACCTAAGCAACCCCAACTTTATAAAATTTACCCATACACTAGGGAAATTGAAGATCACATATATCTCCCAAACCATGACAAACACCATTAGATAACACTTACATCTTCACCCATAATGAATTTACTTGGAGATCACAAATATCTCCTGACTCATTGACACTTTTACACCAACCTTATATTGCTTGTCTTGACAACTTATGCTTTACCACTATAGTTGGCTATTATGCACATGGATGTATATTAGGTGCTTTATATGGAAATCAACCTCATCCTATCACCTTTAACCCTTTTTTGTTTCCCATGGGCGCTTCCTACCTTAGATACCTAGGACACATTGACCATTAGAGCTATAACTTTGATCGTTTTAACCTCTCAACTATCATTTACAAGTTGTACTTTAGTTACTTCCACCTGATTGCTCCTTAGCCTTACCTATTATTGACTTTGTTGACTATAGATCATATTAGCATATGCATATGGAGTGATACTCAAATTCTCCACCACTCACCCAATTGCCTTTTTATCAAACTGATACCTAATTCTATTTTTTCCTCCATCGATTCCCATTTTGAGGGGGGATACCTCATCCAATACTTGGATCATCTACCTACTATTTTTCTCTTGCAAAATTGTTAGTAAAAATTATAAGACAAAAAGGGTAAAATGTAGACACCAAAATTATTTCAGACACATGTGCGTAACTCCCTAGGCCAAAACCCTTTCTAAACCATTTTTTAATAATAACAATTAACCTCCCTAACCCATACTTTTACCCCTCACACATTTAATTAACTTAAAATAACTAATTAAGTTAATTAAAAACCCTTATTACCACCTTACTTGGCCCCCTCACCTATGACTAATTCTCACTTGATGAGTCACCTCAAGACATGGTCCCCTCATCCTAACTACCCAAGACTTATTCCCACTTCCAAACTAAATTCTAATCAACTACCTCTTTTTTAACCACTTATTTTTACCATTTTATAATGAGTGTCACACTTGGCATGTAGAACAATAGACAACAAGCCAAAATACTAAGGTTTACCTATTCTAGGGCCATTGACATCAGTCAACCCATGGCTAACATTAGCAAGATCATCAATGTCAATAATATAAGCTAAATTTTAACCTAAAGTTTAGGTCAACAAAAATTAGGAAAATTCATTCTTACTTGCATTTAAGCTCTCAAAATTCTATTTTCAACATCTTAGCTTACTGTCATCTTACACAAGTCAATCACAATCAAGAATTGAGCTCTTGAGGACCAATAATACCTACTTGTTTTCTCTATTCAAATATATAGGTTTAGGCTCCCTGATAGGGATCATCAATTTGGCACTTATCATTCAACAACCACCATAGCTAAGTACATCACTTGGTTTATAGGTCTTTTAAACATTTATTCTACTATGCATTACTTTACACACCTCTAACTAAACCCCTGTGAGGAAGTTACAAAGCTTCATCGCTTATTTCCCCTTAACTCAACACACCAAACCTTTGACCATATCTACCCAGACTACATTCTCTCTCTCATAACTCTCCCTAACCTCCAAACCCTGATCCAAACCATATTCTAGACCCATAAAAGCCTTTTGCAAGCTCCCAAACAATTATTGCTCCTACTGACCTTGGCATCCTAGCCAACATTGTTCATCTCCACCACTGACTTTGATAATATAATTGATATCAATCACTCCCCTCTTGATGTCAGTGACTGTGGATTCCTTAGCCTTCTCAAAACCTACCCAAATAACTTCTAAAAAATAAACAAAATACATCACCTGCACCCTATCACTCTCAGATACATATAGGTTATTAATAATGGTAATCTTATCTCTCTTTCACTCTCTTTTTACCTCTCTTTTAGTTATTTATTATTCTTTTATCTCTCAAAATTGGACTATCATCTCTAAGGAAGTTTTCCAACTCCTAGGACAAGCACGTAACTTAGAAACCCACTCATTTAATTACTAACAAACATCTTGTGGTAGTTCTTTCTTACTTACATGTAGTCATCCCCAACCAAAGAAGAGTGCCCACAATGTTTGGATACAGTGTGTAAAACAATCTAGGTTTATTCTAATCACTTATCCCCATCATTCTTTTCTACTTTCCTTTAGATTTAAAGTATAAAAAATTTAGTGAAACAAAGACGTTTATGCAAATGTAAAGTTTTAGATGGAGGAAAGGAAATCTATTTGAGCTTAAATTTGATAATCACATGACTGTTAATGATGGTCATGTGAACATCATTTTATGGGAGAGAGGATATCAATTTTAAAACCACGAACTAGCCATTGGCTTTCAAAAAATGGGTCGTAATAGATCAATGGTTCACATTTGATCGAGTATTAAAATCTAAAAATTAGCAAAGGTCAAAGGATCATTAAATCTTAGGAGTAAATGTAAGCATGACAAGTGTCAAGGATGTACTCAACTGGTAGAGGATCGATTGTTATTGGGAGTTTATACTAATTGAGATCAATAGAGTGAGATAGGTTATCAAGCAAATATCTAATAGTTAGGATCCATAGAACAAATGAGAATAAAGATAGGATGGAAATTTTTGATTCAGTCAAGTTGGATTTTGACAGCTAATTAGAATAAAAAGTAAACCCAGGATTCTTAATGGAAATTAAGAGACTATTTTATACCATATATAATATGTTTTTATAGGGTAATATTAACACCTTTGAAGATGGTTTAAATGTATTAGAGTGGTTATTATGATGTAGTCAAGCATGGAAAACTTAAAAGGACAACCCATATGGTTAAAAATAGACCTATAGCTTATGGATTTACATCATAAATGGATCTTAATTTGACTATGTTTAGCATTTTTGGAAAGAGGGATCTATCTTTCCAAAGGGAACCATGAAGGAAAACAAGTGGACCCCAATAAATCATCCCCAAGATTAACTATGTGAAAGTTACCTCTCTCTCTATTATTCCCACCATGACAACTAGTAAGAATTAGTTTGCAATAAGACATGATTCTAAATAATGGATCTAAGTGTAATAATTACACTAATACCTAGACTCAACATGGCAAGGACTTGATCTCATTATTATATCCACCATGGAGAATCACAAAGAAGATATTAAAATATTACAATGGATTGGAGTGACTTGGATCAATCAGGATGGGGTTCAAGTGAGATTGATTCATAGAGGTAATTGTAATAGCTTTTCAATTAGATTTGAAATCATTTTATTCCCTTTTGAGTGTCAAATTTCCCTCTCTCTCTCTCTCTCTCTCTCTCCTCTCTCTCTCTCTCTCTCTCTCTCTCTCTCTCTCTCTCTCTCTCTCTCTCTCTCTCTCTCTCTCTCTCTCTCTCTCTCTCTCTCTCTCTCTCTCTCTTGCTTCCCTTTTTTATATAAAATTATCCTTTGAGCTATTGTTTTAGATTCCTCAGGATAGCATGACTAAACTCTACCATAATTATGTTTGACACCTCTTAGAGTAGTGAATAGAGTATTTTAGAGTCATTCTATATTATTGTATTTAGTGATATATGTTTGTGTAATATGAAAATGTGAATGTCATCTTCCTTTCATATGTCCCAAACTCAACCTAAGTGTTATAAAATTTATTTACAGGTCATATAGTGTGTCTCAGTATTGATTTCTCAAAGATATAGTGAATAGATAAATTTAAGTGTCTTTATCTAGACCTTATTTTCATTGCTCCCTATTTTAAGTGTATCAAATAGACCTTTATATGAAATACTATTTCATAAAAAATACATTTAGCATTACACTAGCTTATTTCATAATTCATTAGTGTGTTAAAGAGTCCAAGTTAAATAGTGGATCTAATAAATTCTTGGTGCATCAACACATATTATAAAAAGTTTTACTTAATTTAACTTCTTAACTATTTTCACCCCAACTAGTCTTAGGTTTTAAAATTAAAGGTCTAATTCATAGAATTTGAGGAGTTAGCCCCATAAAAAATCTTGGAGGTTTGGTCTAGATATGGGCAACCCAAAACCTTAGACCATTACCATGTTCATTCAAGTTCAAAATAGGATTTGAACAATCCTCCTTTCAGCTCGAGTGCAATCTAGATCACTAACAATTCTGGCACAGTTGGTAGGACCACCTATTTACATAATTTTTTATATTTTAGTATAGTATAAAAATTTAGAGTCTTTTTTCCAAATTTCCTTAATTTTCATGCCCCCTAGAGTTATCATAAGATTCTTTGCAAAAAGTAAGGTGATATATTTCTCTAAGTTGCCTTTCTAATAAACAAAGAAGAAGATAACCTCTTACTCAAAGACTACACCTACCCCTTTTTTTCCCTTTGTTATCATCCAAAATACTCCTATTCAAACCAGTATTATTTAGTCAAACATTTATATAAAACCCATACCTCAGATGGTTTTTCCTTGAAGTCAAGCATTTGTACCATTCAATGGTGGTAGTCCTCTAAATATTACTCAATGGGATGATATTACCATTTTAGCTTTAAAGGATATTACCTATTATATAGGAGAGAACCTAGTTACTCCTATAAACCATATGGTAGATGTTGTTAATCTATGTTTAGTGCATCATGTAACCCAAGAAAATGTAGTAGTGAGGTTGTTATCAACTTATTTAAAAGGAAAATCACTTCGATAGTATAGAGGATTAGGCCCTACATCAATTAATAGATGAGATGAGTTTGGAGAGATCATGTGTAAGAATTTTGAAGATAAAAGTGATCACATTTCACTTTTGAAACAACTTACAATGATCAAGAGATTCAATCATGAATTCATGGTAGATTTCAACTATAGATTGTAAAAGACCTAGGATAGAATTCTTGCAGTGATCAAGCCTATGTGCAACTATGATTTTATCTACTATTTAAAGGATCTCAAAATATATGTAGATTTAATGATTTAATAAATGGGAGGGAACACCCTACTTAGATATTTTTAAGTAGAAATTATGGATGAAAATACCTTATACAAGTAGGCCAGTTCATTCAAATGCCATCAATGCCTCTCTTCCCAGAGATACATCCTCCTACCCTAATTATTTCTCCAGTTCTAGATTCAACAATGTTTTATCAAATATAAGTAGCAAAAAATAATAGACTAGGGAAGATATAGTGTCTTCTCAAATCTCAAAACAACAAGCTATTTAGAGAGATAACATGCCCCACCATATAGGTCATACCACAATAATGATTAGAATTTTTAGTATAATAGGCCACCCTATCAACCCAACCAACAAGGACAAGGGTATAAGCTTCAATCAAGGAAATAAAATCCTAATTCTCTAATTAATAATAGTGTTATTGTGCCAACTCATAATAATTATGCTCTAGAAGGTCAATGGTAGTCAGGAAAGTATTTTAATGATATGTGATGGCTACTATTAGAGACATGTATCAAGACTCAGGTCGATAACATGTTGCTTCATTTTAAGGACATGATATGGTGCCTCTTCTACCATAAGGCCCAAAAATGAGCCAAGACAACATGCCTACCATTTCAATATCAAAATATCAATGCCAAAAACAAGGAAACATTGGTAGAACACCAGTTTATACCACATGCATGAAATTTCAAGAAGCGGTATATGTATTTTAGCATGTAAAAGATAATATGGGATAAGCTTCATAAAGGATAAATCAATTATTTATATCTAAATAAAGTGATAAGATGAGGATGTTGGAGGAGAAATTGGGGCAATCTAATGTATCTTCATATTCTTCACAAACTAGTTAGGAACCTATTTCTTCAAGTGTGACTGCTAAGGCTCCTAAAAATTAACAAGTGCCCTAACCTCATGGATAATAGCAGAGTCACCCCTTCATTCCTCATGTTACTCAAATTCAAAGTGATTTTTCACTTATAAGGTATAGTCCAAAGGTACTAGTCTTCCCTTTCATATTATGGATCATTTGAACAAGGTGAATGTAAATATGTCCATGTATGACTCCATATCTATCCCAGGGAAAAAGGAGATCCTCTAATAAGAGCTCTCCAAAATTTATCATGGGCAAAGGTAGAAAATAAAGTGAAATCTCTTTTCATCAATAATAGTCAGCCTAACCAAGCCCCTAGATAAGTTCCCAATTAAGTTCTAAGTAAAATCTAATCTCAAAAAGTTGTTCACCCCTATAAGGTTGTTAATCTTCCCCCATTTTATCTTTTAACCATCATAACAGATTGTTCGGTACACAATTGCATGATAGACCCAGGTGATTCAACCTCAATATTGCCTAAATCCATAGTAGACATACTTAGGCTTAAATATGTGAAAATTAGAAAGGGGTCCTCAAATTGGATGGCTCCACCACTAAGATAGTAGACATTTTGAAAGATATACAAATTACTTTAGCTACCTATCCAAGTTTTTTCATTAAGGAAGATGTAATGGTTGGTGACCTGCCTCCATATTTTTATCTATGATTATATAGGGACTTTACTACTAATATTATGGGATACTTATCATCTTATTAGTCATACATGGTTTTTAGAACCAAATTCACCATAAGGCCTGAGTCTATCACTAGTTTCCACCTAGAACCCTCCATACCCAATATTGTAGATACCAATTGTGCCATATTTGAACAAGTTATTGAACAATAACCCCATGATCATGTTGAAGGCATCTCAGATCTATACTTAGATGAATGGGCAATTGAGGGTCATGGATTTGATCTATATAACAAAATTGTAGAGATGGACATAGGAGTGTGCTATATGCATGAGGAAGGTATTGTAATACCTTTCTTAACTAACATTGTTCAAGAATAATATGGTATATGGACTTTATTCTTTGATGGCTCAAGGTAAAAGAATGGAAGAGTGGGGGCCATGCTGGTTTTACCCTCAGGTTAAATGTACCATTTTTCTACAATATTTCAATTTAGTTTCACCTCAAATATAGCTAAACATGAATATATTTTGCATGGTTTACAGGAAGGAAGAAAGAGAGGTATCCATTTCCTCAATGTCAAGGGTGATAATGAACTTGTAGTCTAATAGGTGAGCTACCTAACTAAAATAAAGAGTCACCATTTGAAATCCTATATGCACTGGTATAAGACTTCATGGAGGATTTCTTGGCATTTGATATTTAGTCCATCCTGATAGAATCAAATAGCAAGAAAATAAGTTAGTTGCCATTGGTGCCAAATATGAGATAGTAGAAGGGGTCAAAGTTAAATAAATATAAGATAAGGTAAAAATTATAAGCAGACCAACTATACCAAATAATGAGGTGAGTTGACAAGTCTTTGACAATGTTGATCAAATCATATGTTTTCTAGTGCAAGAGGCAAAATTCTATCTTAGCAATCAATAAAAGTTCCAAAATCAATATGATGATCAAATAATACAATTGAGGTATAATAATATTCCTAGAGGGATTATGACATTATAAATCATCTTAAATGAATATGACCATGTAATAAAATGGAAAGCATGCATCTCAGCTAAAGAGGAACACTATGAAAAGATAGATATCTTTAAGTGAAAATTGCTAAAGCTAGGAAAGGTTAATACAATAGAGGAAAGAGTTGCATTTGTTGCATTGTGATAATAATTTTTTGATATCCTTTCTTGGTAGTACAATTATTTGAAAGGGTTTGAACTCAAACTTACACAAGACATAATTTAATTAGAAAGCAATGGCAAACTGGTTAGGTAGAAATAGAGGCCTACAAACCCAAGAGTGGAGGAATTCATGAGAAGATAAATCTATAAATTAATTGAACCAACAACAATATTTCCAATTAAGCATTCCTCTTGGCTAGAAAACCTTGTGTCAGTGAGGAAAAATAATGGAGAGATTTAGTTGTGTTGACTTTTGGGACCTAATAAGGTGTCTCTAAAGGATCATTAATCACTACCCTCCATGGATCAAATCCTATAAAATTAGGTAGGTTCTCAAAGGTTCTCATTTCTTGATATCTATTCTGGCTATAATTAGCTCATGATGAAAGAGGAAGATAGGCACAAGACTTCCTTCACTATAAAATAGGGAACTTATGCATATTGTAAAATGCCTTTTAGACTCTCTAATGTTGGAGTAACCTTCCAAAGAATAATGTATATTTATTTTCATGGTCTTTTGAATGATATGGTTCTAGTTTATCTTGATGATATAAATTTTTTCTCAAAGAACCATAATGATCATATAATGTATTTGAGATCTATTTTTGATACATGTAAATAATTTAGAGGTTCTTTGAATCCAAAGAAATTCATTTTACTAGTACATGAGGGAAGACTTCCTAGGCATGTGGTGTCCAGATATAGTATTTCCTTTGATCCAAATATTATATAAGAAATCATTTCTCTATCACTACCTAAACACAAAATAGAGTTACAAAGCTTCTTGGTCAAGATCAACTTCACCAGGAGGTTCATTCTAAGATTTGCAGAGATGTTCAAGCCTCTCACTCATATGTTGAGAACATGTAAAGAGTTTACATAGACAAGAGAAGGTAAGAGAATATTTTAGGCCATCAATGAGACCATATCTCATTCCCCCACTCTTCTAAATCCAAATTTTAATAAGGAATTCTATTTGTATGCATTTTATACATTAGATACAATTTTAGCCATGTCTATGCAGTCAAATGAGTAACATCTAGAGCAACCCATTGATTTCTTCATAAAAGTTTTTTAAGGTTCTAAACACATATTTAGATTTTTTTAAAAACATGTGCTTGATTTTGTACTAAGTTTGAATAAATTTAGGCATCTAGTTTCAAATAGTAAGATTATACTAATGGTGGTTCATCCAAGTGTGAAGGATTTTATCTTCAATAAAGACTTGAACTAAAAGAGAGTTGGATGGATCACCAAGTGTATGGAGTATGACATTGAAGTTAGTGTCAAAAATATAGTATGAAGAAAGGGATTATGTGAAGATCTTGTAGAAGATGTGAGAGAAGAGAAAAAGATTGTTTTGGTGATTCAAGACACTCAACAAGAAGATGAAACTACTCTTCCATCCAGATGGACATAAGATATTGCTAGATTTATTCAAATATGAGAGTGTCCAATGGGTTTTAATGAATCAAAAAGAAGACACTTCAATATACAATTAGTTCCATACATTTTGATTAGTAGAGTGTTATTTAAAAAAGACATTGGAGGTGTGCTCTTAAGATGTGTTGAAACTAACCAATTTGATAAGCTTCTCAGGCAATTTATTGATAGTGATCAAGGAGGCCATTTTGTAACTAGGAACACAGCTACAAAAATAATTGGATTTGGTTACTTTTGGCCTAATTTATTCATATATGCACATGTATGGGTGAGGAAGTGTTCAAAATGTGTCATGTTTATAGAGAAATAGAAATTAACTATTATGCCGCTGAATCATATTCAAGTTAAACAACCTTTCATGAAATGGGTTGAGAATTCATTAGAATAATTAATCCTCCATCTATTTCTATCCTTAATTGTGTCTTTACCACTATAAAATAATTCACTAGGTGGGTAGAAGGAGTTCCCTTAAAGGAAGCAAATGAGAATTTTGTACTTGAGTTTTATGAGAGCCTAGTCACCCGATTTAGAGCACCATCCACTATAATATCATATAATTCTTTGGAATTTGGAATCACAAAGGTATGTGAGTGGGATCTTGATTATGGTATCTAACATCTTCAAATAATTATTATTCACATGGTAATGGACTAGCTGAGTCCACTAATAAGAACTTGTTTCGGATCATTAAGAAAATAATGGAAGATAATCAGAGATCCTAACACATAAATTTATAGACTAACTTATGGGATGATATGATAACTAAAAATAAGGCCATTGGTAACTCACCTTATCTCTTAGTCTATCAAAGATAAGTAAGGCTTCCAATTTCATTAGAACTTCCAGCTTTGGAGCTTGCACACCAACTAGAGATTCTAAAAAGTGACACAAAAGAGGTCAAAATGAATGAGCTAAGAGAATTAAAGGAAATTAGGGTTTATTCCATGCATACCAAGTGGTCTAAAATTATTAATTAAATATGAATTTTGATAAAAAAATCTTCATGAAAGACATTCCAGCAAGGTGACATAGTCCTCAAATGGGATGAAGACCATGCAAAACTAGGAAAACACTCCAAGTTTGATAGCCTTTGGAGTGGACCTTATGTCATCATAGGATGAAAAGAGATTAATGCCTTTAATACTACTAGATTTATTGGAGATGTCCTAACCATACCTATCAATGGGAGGTATTTCAAGTTATGATACTAGTCTCATGTCTTGCCCCTTATACACTAGTAGATAGGTCTGTTCTTTTCCTCTTAAGTGTTTTTGCACATTGATATTTTTTAGTTATTTTATTTGTATTATAGATTATTGATTTTTAATTTTTTTTTAAAATTATTTTCCCCTCTTTACTCAAAAAATGTGTTTCTAAAAGTTAAGTAGTGTCTATTTTGTAAATAAATTTTCATTTGAGCAAACTTGATTAAGGTTTGGGCTCCATGACCAGTAGGCTAGTCAAGTCAACTAAGTCACCATAAATGTTTGCTATTTTAGCCCACATAACAAGATTATTACTATTTTAAAAATGATGAGTAGGGTACCAATTTTTGAGTGGACTAGGTGACTTAAAAGTAGGCTCAACATTCCAAGTGAAGTGATCCAAGCAAGTTTTTTATAACACTAAATAGTTATAGGAATAGGACCAGATTTGCATAGCCTCTATGGGATGCCAAGAATACTTGGAATGACTTATAAGTTCATGGGATCCATTTTATTATTCATTATGTTCATCTAGACACTTGGGCCTAGTAACAAAAATTCTAAGGAGGCACTTTGTTGACATCACCATTACCACATGTGGATGAGTCAGATAAATTTGGTCATATGGGTTTTTTCACTTTGGTGCCATGATCATATGCACCAAGTTACAAGTCCTTCACCAATGTACATAAAATTTTAAAAATGTCCAAATTTGGATTCTCAATCACATTTTACATGTTTTCCCATAGTTATTTTTTGGCTAGGACATCACACATGATCAAATAAACCAACCAACTTTTGTAATTAATATCTTCACATGGAAATATATTAGGACTAGTGAATCGAATGGGTTTATTCATTTTGACCTAAAAACATCTCCTACATGTATGGTGCCTCCATTATTCTTTCACTTTAAGATATAGTCCTTCAAATTTGGTTAAAAAGCATAAGATGTCCACATAGATGTCAATTTTTAGACAGAGCAAAGGAAATCCATTTGAGCTTAAGTTTGATGGTTGTGTGACCATTAATAATGGTCATATGAACATAATTTAACAAGAGTGAGGATGTCAATTTTAATACCATTAACTAGTCATTAGATTTCAAATAGTGGGTCCTAAAAAATCAATAGTTGGCATTTGATCGAATATTCATAGCTAATGATAAGAAAAGGTTAAAGGGTCAATGAATATTAGGAGTGAATGTAAGCATGATAAGTGTCAAGGATGAATTCAACTTGTAAAGGATTGATGGTTTTCAAGCATTCATACTGATAGAGATAAATAGAGTGAGCTAGGTCAACAAGTTAAATATCTTACATCCAAGATCCATGGAACAAATGATAACAAAGACAAGATGGAACAATTTGATTGGGCTAAGTCATATTTCTATAGCCAATTAGAAGCAAAGGTAAACCTAGGATTCTTGATGGAAATTAAGAGGCTATTTTTGACCATGGATAATAAGATTTTTTAGGGTCATCAAGATGTCTTTGAATGTGATTTAAATTTCATGGGAAAGTTATTATCATGAAATCAAAAATAGAAAATATAAAAGGGCCACCCATGTGGTTAAATATAGACCTTTGGCTCATGGGTTTGAATCATAAAGGGATTTTGTTTTAACTATGTTCATAATTTTTAGATAGAGGGAGCTATCTTTCCAAGGGGTTTCACTAAGTCAAGCAATTAGACCCCAACATATCATCCCCAAGATCAACTGTGTGAAAGTGACCTCTTTCTCCACTATGCCCACCATGACACCTAGTTAAAAGTAGTTTGAAATAAGACATGATTCTAAATGATGGATCTAAGTGTTATAACTACACTAATACCTATAATCAACTTGACCATGAATTTATCTCCTCATTATAACTACCTTGGAACATCACATAGAAGATATTGCAGTGATGGAATAGATTAGAGTAACCTAGATCAATCAAGAAGGGTTTGAGTGAGCTTGATTCATAGAGGTAGTTTTAAAAACTTTTTAAATGGATTTTAAATCATTTTATTACCTTTTGAGTTCAAAATTTATCACTCTCTTTCTTACCTTTTCATTATAAATACAATCTTCAAGCTATTATTTTGGATCCATCAGGTTGGCATGACTAGACTCTAGCAGAATTGTACTTGGCACTTCTTGGAGTAGTGAATAGAGTATTTTGAAATCATTCGCTATTATGTATTTAGTGTTATATGTTTGTGTAATATGTAAATTTAAATGTTATCTTCCTTTCATTTTTTCCAAACTCAACCTAAGTATTAGAAACTATTTTTGTAGGTCTTATAGTGTGTCTCATTGTTGATATCCCAAAGATATAGTGGACATCTAAATTTAAGTGTCTTTAACTAGACCTTATTTTCATTTCTCCCTAGTCTAAGTGTATCAAATAGACCTAAATATGAAATAATATTGCATAAAAATAGTTATCATTACATTATATTTTTTCATAGTTCATTAGTGTGCTAAAGAGTCAAAGTTCAAGAGTGGATCTGATAAATTCTTGGTGCATCATCGCATATTAGAATAAGTTTTACTTAATGCAACTTATTAACTCTTTTCACCCCAACCAGTCTTAGGTTTTAGATGTAAAGATATAAATCATAGAATATGAAGAGCTAACCTCATAAAAATCCTAGAAGTCTAGTTTAGATATGGGAAACCCATAACCTTTGACCCTTCCCATGTTATTCTAGTTTCAAAAGTAGGATTTGAATAATCCTCCTTTTAGATAGGGTAAAATCTAGGTCGCTAACACATTGGATAAGGAGAAAGAGACCCATGAAATCCTCTCTATTGATATGATCAATGTCTAAGAAAGTGTAGAATTAGATGAATTAGACTAGTTAGATGAAGAGGACTTTTATTCTACCTTAGATATGTATCTATACCATGTGAGAATTTTGAATACAATGACTTGAATAGTATTGAAGAGTATTTTATGATCTTCACAATATTAAGCAACTACCATGGATAACTCCAGTCTTGCTTCTCCCATAAAAGAGTTATCCATGATGTATTTAGTAGCTAAAGGACCCTATTTAACTAATAAGTATAATTTGTCCTTGATCAAAGATGAGGAAGTATACCTATAAGTTAACATTTTAGCTACACTACACTTGTAAATATCACAAATGTACATAACTAAATCTATGGACATTAAAGTTTGAAATATTTGAGTCTAAAAGTGGGTGTGGCACTAGAATACAATTGGTTAATGTTTTCACTTTGAGTTACACCCTTAAAGAGGATTATTTTATGACATCTTAACCAAATTGACACAATGGGATCTCTCTAAGGTTCTGGGTTGGCTTCCTTGATACAACACCTAAAAATAACACTAAAATAATCAATAATAATGAAAAGAGAGAGATAAAGAAATAAAAATGAAATAAAATGGGGTTGGTGTACCTAAATTCTTGATCACTACCACTCATTTTCATGTGTACTAATGAATAATAGGATTTAATTCAAACTACACAACACCTAATCTTGTCTCTTTACATAAGTGTTTTATGTAAAGGCTTCAAATCTAATTCATAATGTAAAGGGATAAAGGTATCCACTAATAGCCAATTCATGAAACCACTATGGAATTAAGTAAAACCTTTAAGAGAGACTTCAAAATACATATAAGTGAGAAAATAGGAGCAAACCAAAGATTAGTTCATCACTTGATAAGATCAATTATTTGTGAAAAACACACTAAATACAATCATAGAATAAAAATCTCTTATTAAATCAAGAGGATTACAAAATTATTGGGACTTTTACATAACCAAGTGGAGGATCCTTTAAATGAAAAACAAGGCCAAACTTATATAATAATGAAGAGAAAGAGAGAATGTGGACATAGGAAGAATCCATGACAAATGTCATCTATCATCAAATCAGTTATAAATGTCAAGAGAAGGTGGAGAAAATAGTCATATTATTTTTCTTCAACATGTGTTGCTTGGTTTGATGATTTCCTCAGCTAGGTGGTGTATAAATTACACTTCAACTTCCTATGACTCATCTCTCTTCTCATAAAATTGGCTTTTCTTTGAGAAAAATTTACAAGTTATTCATTTGACACATGGACTGATTGGAATTATTGGTATATTTATACACCCTTCCCATATTTTTGATGATGATAAATAAGGTTAGACATCCTCATAATAATCCTATCTACAATTAGATCTTATAATTTTAACTTCTTTCCTGGAAGGTGATAAAGACAAGCCCATCTCTTAAACAAGGTCTAGTCTTTTGCTTTGTAAGCTTCTACAACCAATTTTAAAATCCAAATAAATCATATATAAGGTTTTTTTTTTTTTTCAATCTCTTATCCATCTTAAATAACTCATATGTATGTGTATTAGGTCCCTAGAGTTCTTCAAGAATGTGCTTAGCTTACAATAAAGTTTATAAGAGACACTTGATAGACCTATCTTCTTATTTTTTAAGGCATCTTAGAGATAGAAATACCTATAATAATCCATTCCATTAATCACTATCTAAAATTCTATGATGTATAGTGAAAATACCTTTAACTACGATTAGCAAAGTTGATCAAGGTTGTGTCCTTTCTTGAAAACCTTCAAAACCATGAGAATAGTAAATTACATATACCTCAGCCCTACAAGACTATATGTAGTCATTTAAATTACCTATTCACAACTTTTATAAGGTATAAATGATGCCATGAGATGTTTATAATGATGAATTGAGGGTTTTAACACCTCAAATTATCTCACGGAGGTCTGCATAACTACTTACTTCATATAAACAAAGAACAATCTTCATTATAGCTTGGTTTGTTTACTTTGAAACATGTTATATTACCTTTAAGGTTTATATGATTTATTTTTTGAGAGGTATTATGCCTATTCCTATATTTTTAGACCTCTATAACTAGTCAAAAAGCTTCTACATGGCTAAAACTATGAAATTATGCCTAAAAAAGGCATTTTCTAGACCATCTCTTTGTACTTATCCTCCACATATGCAAAATTATGTTTCCAATAAATTATCATGAGGTTATAAAATGTCATAAAGGTGATATCAAAGAATTTTTATTGAAATATATTTATTCAAACCATCATTCTCTTCTATTAAGCTCTTTGAGGTATTAACAATTAGTTTTAGGGTCTTCACCTTCTTAACAATCATTCATAAAGTGTTGCCTCATAATTTATTTAAAAATGTCAAAAAAATGGAATTAATTAACCATATAAACCCTCATTAAATCCATTTTACCCCATACAAATTATCCACTAAATTCTCACATGAGAAAGCATGTCTTGTTGAGCTTGTAGGCTTGTGTGTTGTGTAACTTGAGAGGACTATGTTTTAACAAAATGATTAAAATGATTGATTGGAATTTAAAAACACCTGATATTTTATTTATTCATGTTATTTAATGTCTATAGTTTACTTTAAAAGTGTTTTATCCCTCAATGACTTTTAGAATTTATATTGGCGTACCTCAAGGGTTTGTAGGTAGTCTTATGAAATTAACCCTAATGATCTTATTCTTGTGATCCTTCCTCATTAAAATGATTTAAAAAAATATTTAACATTATATAATTTTAATTATATGTATCATTCACATTAACAACTTAAATTTCATCTTTTACTCATATTTTGCATCCAAGCCTGTAGGCATACATAGTCAAGGCCAATTTTGAGTAAAAGGGCCTTCTTCTTGCTATTTTATAACTTTTACATCTCATGGAGCCTATATAAGAATATTAAATATTAATTTTTAATTATATATACCTTTATATAGGTTTAAGACACCCACAAATCATTACATAACTAGAAGGTTGACCTAGTCCTTCAAACAACTACTACAGAACTATGAATGGGCCTATAATGTAATCGAAGAAGGTATTGTTCATTTAGATTAATATTAATATATTATTAAAGGATTTATTCATGTTATATATATTCTCTTAAAAATAATATACCAATCATTTTTTATTGGTTTATTTAAAATATTGAGTTCAAAGGCAAAATGGTTCTCTTAGGCTGTTATAGGACTATCAGACCTTCTCTAATAGGTTTTAGCTTTAAATAATGATTTATTATTTTTAAAATAAGTAAAAATATTTTAAATATTTTAATTATTTTACCTTATATATATCACAAGTTTTAGACATAAATTTTTAGCATAGAATATGCATTTTTTCTTACTTCTAGTATGTAGGCTTGTACACAATTCCCTATCATGTATGAGCTAGCTATCCTCTTTTCATTAAAAAACTTGGGTCACATAAAAAGATGTATTAACATGTTTTAATTAATATAATATATATAATATATGATTTTTATACTTAATATATCCTATAAAACATAGCCAATATTCACTTTTAAGGCCTTCTCAATGAACACCTAAATGTAGCCCTGAATACAGTCCACTGTCATTTATATTAAAGTGATATCTTTGAAATTTTTATAATTTTTATTTTCTTAGGGGACATAAATATGATATATGAGGTATGAAAAATGTTTTAAACATATATGCATTCATATTAATACCTATAACTACTTACAAACCACAAAACCATAAACCCATGCCTGAAACTTTAACACAAACTTTCATAGTTAACCTGTCTTACATGCATCAACCATTTTATTGACATTATATGAATTATGATGATTTTATTACAACTAAAAGGGGTAAAAAATTATTGAAAGAAACTGGACAACAAACAATTACATCCCCAGGTCTTGCTCAAGAAGTTGAGCCAAATCAGGGGTTAGTCTAGCAGGAAGCATCTGTCGATCCTGGATACACCAGTCCGGGCCATTCTCTGAAGCCCATTTGGCCAGACCATCAGCAACACCATTCCATTCCTGGGGAATGTGTCTAAAGTAAATAAACTCCAAAGAGGCACTAGTCTACCGAATCTACTTAATCACCGTAGCCAACTGCCAATCCGTACCATCAGTATTTTCTTTATTCAATAGGTTAATAAGCACTTGTGAATCGGATTCACAGAGCACTCTAAAATACCCAAGCTTACAGCAAAAGTAGAGCACTTCCTATATAGCAAGCACCTCCATCAGGCTATTAGTGTAAATGCCTTTGTGGATGGAGAACAAAAAACAAAGCTCCCCCTTGTAATCTCTGCCCACACCTCCAATACCGACAGGCCCAAGATTACCCCTGGAAGAGCCGTCGACATTAACCTTCAGACACCCCTCCACAGGGCGTGTCCATCTACCCACACAGCTCATTGGGCATGCCAGCAAATGTGTCCTATGCATAGGACACGGACTGAGCAGGGGGGCATCCACGCTAGGCTTTGCAGGGGAGAGGCAACTAAGAATAAGATTGGAGGCTGGGTCAATGTCTAGTGAGTTACCATATCTCACAAGCAGGGTCTCCTATAAGGCAGTGAGAATTTTCAACCACACATTCCTAATAGCAGCACAAGAATCTTTAAAAATTCACCCATTTTGCTCAATCCATATATTCCATAATATAAAAGCAAGCCCAATAGCCCACGTAGCCTGCAATATCGAAGCTTTGCTAGGGGGCGGCCCATGCTTTGCCAAAACTCTGTTAAAGAAGTGGCATGCCAACAGGAGCATCCCCAAGCTGCCCACCATAGATGCCAAAGGTTCCTAGCAAAGGAAAATTGAAAGAACAAATGCTCAACATTTTCCTCACTGTTCTTGCACAAAACACACATTGATGGACCCTGGTAACCTCTTCTGCACAGATTTTCCCAAGTAAGATAGTAGTTGTAGATGAGAATCCAAAGGAAAAAATTACATTTCGGCCAAACTACAGAATTCCAGATTCTCTTTCCCCAAGCAAAATCAACATCCCCAAAACAATTCTTAGTGAGGGCCTGATATCCCAAAGAAATTGAGTACTGGCCATTAGCTTCTCCTCCCTACGCCAAAATATCACTATTTAGTAGGGAGCTGCATCTCCTACCGTCCAGGATAAGAGATAGCTCCTGTCGAATATCCTCTATCCCTCCCTGCAGTGACTCAGTCTCAATCTTCCATCTAAAGGCAGTAAAAGGCCCCAAATTGTAAGCCACTTTGTAAGTTTCAACAGTGGCCCAACTAGCATTGAGAAAAGCTTCACACAAAGGTTGTAGGTGGGGATGCGAGACCTGGATAGGTGGAGCCTCATTCCAAGAATCCTCCCAAAACAAACCTTCTGAGCCTCTGTTATAAATCCAAAAAAGATTGGGCTGCATCAGCTGAGCACCAAGTTTAAGGGTGTTCCACACCATAGATCCTCTCCCCTCAAGGGGCAGCGTGGGAATTTTCTTCGGATCAGCTCCAGGGCAATACTTATGAGATAGAATGCAAGCCCAAAGCTAGGTTTGACAGGTACACCACTGCCAATACAACCTAGCAGCAAGGGCCTGGTTAGATAAGATAGCTGATCTTATTCCTAAACCACCATCCTTCTTAGGCTGGCACACTGTGTTCCAATTGACCAGGCTCCATTTCAAATTCCTGAGATTTTTGCTCCAAAGAAAATGCCACAATAGAGCATCATACTCCTTAAGGAAGTACAAAGGTGCAACCTGGACCATGCTATGATAAGTGGGAAGAGCTTAAATCATAGATTGTAAAAGCGTCACCCTCCCAGCCATTGTGAGCCAACGGTGTGTCCAATGATTAACCCTCTGTTTTAGTTTATCAAGAACATTCTGCCAAAAGTGTCTAGGCTACCTACCACAATGGGAATCCCTAGGTAAATCATGGGGAGAGCTTGAATCTGAAATCTGAGAATATCTGCAATCCTCCGCTGAATGGCCTCAGGGGTATTGAAGAAGAAGATAGCGGATTTGTGCTCATTTATCTGTTGACCAGAGGCCGCTAAATACACATCCAGAGTATTCTAGAAAGCTTGTGCCTCTCTAATATGGGCCTGGCTAGCCAGGATGGTGTCGTCCACAAATTGAAGGTGAGTCAACTGGGCAAACTCATTTCCCCACTTCCAACCTTGAATCACATTTTGAGAGGCTTGATACTTAATGAAGCAGCCCAAACCTTTAGCAAGAATGATAAACAAATATGAAGAGATCAGATCTCCCTGGCAGAGCCCTCTAGATGATCCAAATAATCTGGAAGGCTCTCCATCAATGAGGATAGAGTATGATGGAGTAGTAACAGAACTCAGTACCCAACTAATCCAATCCTAGCCAAAGCCAAACGCTAGAAGAATTTTCTTCAGAAAGCCCCACTCAGCTCTGTCATATGCTTTGGATAAATCAAGTTTAATGAACATCGCCCTCTCCTGAGAAGATTTCATGGAATGGATTGCTTCTGAAGCAATCACCATGCCATCCAAAATTTGCCTCCTGGCCACAAAACCCCCCTGTTCTTCAGAGATAATCAAGGGCAGCCACACTTTGATTCTCTCTGCAATGAGTTTGGTAATAATTTTGTAAACCATGTTACAAAGAGCAATAGGTCTTAACTGATCCAGCTTATTAACCTGTTTCTCCTTTGAAATCAGAACTAAGAAAGTAGCATTAAAGGCTCTAAGTATTTCCTTGTTAAGATAAGATTCCTGCACAACATCAAGCAAGTCCTGGCTAATAATACTCCAAAACTCCTGATAAAAATCAGCCAAAAAACCATCTGTACCTGGGGCCTTGCCTTTGTGCATAATAAAGACAACTCTCTCAACTTCCGCCATATCAATCGGTTTCATAAGATCAACATTCATCCTAGGCATGATAAGAGGGGGGATGTAGGCCAATATCTCCTGCTCCTCAAAATCAGCAAGATGTGGAATGCCAGAGAGGAGCTCTGAATAAAATCTAACTACTTCCATCAAGATGTCAGAAGATGAGGTGATTCGGGTACCATCCAGAGCATCCAGAGCAGCAATAAAGTTCTTGTTACACTGTGCCTGCACTAACTTGTGGAAGAAAGTAGTGTTCTTGTCTCCTTCTAGAAGCCAATCATTATGAGCTTTCTGCTTCTAGAAGATTTCTTCGCGGAGTTCCCATTCTGATAGCTCATTTAGAGCTACAAATTCAGCCCTATGGAGATCATCTGTCAGGCCAAAGTCAAGGATTTGTCTAGTAACAATATTCAGCCATTCTTGTGCTCTTTTCTTCATAACATGAAGATTCCCAAAGCTATCCCTATTCCATTCCTGTAACTTCCACTTCACATACTGTAATTTCTTGGCAAAAGAAAACATGGCAGTCCCATATGCCGGTTTCCCGTGCCTCCACCAGTTGGTCATAAGGGAGTGGAGAGAAGGATCCCGAAGCCACATAAGTTGAAACTTGAAAGGTGGTTTCTTTGGTCAAGGAATGTACCTGGTAGTCAGCTTAATGGGCCAATGATCAGACCCTTGCCAATCTAGAATTTCGAAAGCCAAGGAGAAAGCACTGGAAAGCCAAAAACTAGATAATAAAAATCTATCAAGGCGTTTAGAAATTGCATCCTTACCTAACCTTTGATTACTCTAGGTAAAAATCCCATTGGATGGCTTGACGTCAGCAAGGCGAAGCCTGTCAATGTTATGTCTAAAAAGATCTGATGAAGGCTCTAATTGTGGGAGCCCTCCTCTCATTTCTTCCAGGCTTAGAATAGCATTGAAGTCTCCATTAACTACCCAGAGTAGATAAGGAAACCAGCTCCAAACATACTGGAGGTGTGCCCAAAGCTTGTGTTATCCTGAGAGATCCCCTGGCACATAGACATTAGTGAGCAGAATCATTTCCCCACACTCTGGGGAGGAAGCAATCATAGAGAGTGATGAGCCGCTAGCCATCCAATGAAGTGGGGTGATCTTCTCGGCATCCCAGTAGATAGCCACTCCTCCAGCACTACCACGAGCTCCCACACACTGACAATAACCCTGGGCCCAAAACCTCGGCAAGCAGCTGAAAAAAGCCTCCACAGAAAGCTTGGTCTCTTGTATACACAGGATATTAGGTTGGTGATCACTTACCAATTTTCGCATAGCTCTTTGTTTGGGGATACTATGCATTCCCCTCACATTCCAAGATAGTAGAATCATTGGGTGGATTGGGTGAAGTGTTCATCCAGGATCCTAACCGCCCCTGATTCAACCAATAAGTCCCCTGTACATTGGATTTTCTCTTGATCTTTTTGACACCCTGCTTTAGTCAGATTAGAACCAAAAGATTTCTTGAGAGGTCTCTGGATCAGTCCCAGAGCTGGCAAAGAGCTCTTGAATTTCCCAAGAGTATCTGAGACTTTTACCAGGTCAGCCCATCTGATATCCGTGCTCTGCTGGTCTGGTATGACAGCTAGCACCCCTTCTTCAGGGACTACCTCCATCTCTCTATTTATCTAGGATGTCAGGACTTGCAGTTCACTAGGCATATCAACTATCCCTCCAGCCTCCACTGGACCCTCCAGCTCCTCCTAGGGAATACCATCCTCTACAACCATGCTATCCAAGGTGTCAAAATGATTAAAGCTGACCTCAAGAGTTGTCCTGATTTTTGTGCTTTTATCCACGGCCCTTTACTCATCTTCAGACTTGAATGAAACCATCATTATCTGGCCCATTGGATACGGACTAGTCCTGAGTTGGATTACCCTTAGTAGTATGCAATTTGCCTTTCACTGCGTCATCTGTAGCTGATTTTATTGATCCCAATTGGGCCACCTTGCCTTCTTCATTTCCTCTGGTAGTGTCACCTGCATTGAAGCAAACCACCTGGGGGCATTGGCGATGCAAATGTCTATAGGCATGGCAAATCTGACATCTGAAGGGTATAGCCTCATAATCAATTTGTTACAACCAGGATGATCCTCCCATACAAATTTCCAAAGCATCCAGGAGAGGATTATTCAGGTCCATTTCAACACAAATTCGAGCAAAAGAGATGAGTTTTCTATCAAGTGATTGGTGCGCTATTGCAATAGGCACTCCAAGCAGAGCAACTATTTGATGGAGAATGTCCTCCCACCAAAATTATAGAGGGAGCCTTGGAAGGTGGACCCAAACAGGCACACGAGTAGGTAAGTCCTCTGTAGAATTGAATCCAGCATGCCAAGGCTTGATAAACAGACCAATTCGATCAAAGAAGTATGGTCCTCCCTCAAAAATTATGTTCCTATCAGAGACAGAGGAGAAATTAACAAGAAAATAGCCATTACCTGCCAGCATTATGTCCATATCTCCCTCCACAAGCCAGGTACGGTGCAGCCACGCTTCTAGGGTCGACTGGGAGATCCGAATTCCCATGAACTTGCAAATCAGGGTATGCACTGATAAATATTCAACTTCTTCTTTAACCATTTCAACAGGGATAACCAGGACTATTCTTTCCTAAGCCTTAGGAAAATAGCCATTGATCTTGAAAACCTTGGGTCATCCATTTTCATATACCTATTCCTTACCTTTTCCATACTCTCCAAGCTACGGCCGCAAGCCTCCTGAACCCTCACCCGGGCCGTCCCTCTCACGCCCTCCATGCGCAGCCATCGATGATCATTCCTGTCCAATCAATTATGATGATTTTATGGGTCCAAGGGAGTTTCATAATTTTTTTTAAAACATTAATAACTAATCTCAAACACCATTTATGCTCCATAAAACTTCACATTCTTAAGAGACCTGCAAGTTTATTGTAAACCTCAATAAAACATGATATTTATTGCATTAGATGATTGATCTAGAGGTTTCATGTTTTAGATTTTTTATTGGAGGAATTTTTAGACCATAAAATATATCTCTAAATCTATAATTTATGTCAGTAAACTCAAATATCCATCCAAACAAGAAGAAACCAAGCTCAATGGTTTTAGAAAGGTTTTATAACAACTTATCTTCTGAGTGATTGCTCATAAAGGAGGGGTATTTGATAGAATAAACAATGCCAAAAATTAAGTACATTAGTATCCCTTATTACCCATAGGATATATAGTCTTAATTTTATCTCTCCTCCATGATCTAAACATTAGAATTTGACCTTAACATAACTATGAAGAACCTGATGGAGCTTTTCATGCATAGTTTACCTTGTTTTGACTTTTGCAAGCTTGTTTAAACATTATTTAGACATGAGGAGAGGGAAAAAATTTAATTCACTTATAATATATTTAAAAATCACTTTCATCTCTCTTTGATAGCTCATGAGTTGCATTTGTAACTACTTGTAGGTTTTAATCATTAGTTTTTGACTTGTACGTACCATTCTTATGTTGCGAATGACTCATAAAGTTTGAAAACTGTGAGATAAATGTACATGTCATGTTTTTTAAATTAAAATAAACCTTAAAAAGTTTTAAATCATGTTGTATTTATAAAATTCACCTGATCCTTCTAATTAGTATGGATATTTCAAGACATCTATCTCTCATAGTGACCATAACCCCTAATACACTACCTTAAACTAGTCAAACTTACCTTAATATATCCAAACACTTAATTAATGATCATATTTAATAGATGTAAGACATATATGTGTGTTTTGATTCTCCCTCTTGGTTATACTACCGTAGGAGACCTTGATAACCACTAGAAAAAGATCACATGTCACCATATACCAAACAAGCCATGACCAAGATAGGACCCCTAAAAAGGATATAAAAACAATTAAAGAGGCATGGATAACAAGTTTTTAAAATTTTTTTCCTATGGTGGAAAATTTGGATAACATATTTGGAAACCTCCATGGGTTGTTTGCCTATTATGTACCTAGACTAGTAGCTTTATTGAATCTGTTAGCCCATGAAATCACTATCCATTGATTAAAAAACATGATTTAGGCCTTGGATACTTACTAAAATTATTGATAACAATTGAAAAAAATTATAATTCATTCCCAAACACATAAAAATCAAGACACAACACTTGTGCCATGAGTCACTCATGGAAAATATAAATCAAACCACTACACAACTTCTGCTAGAAACACTTGGAGGAAAGAAAGAATAATTTATTATGTCAAAAATACCTCAAGGCATGCTCCAAATAGATCAAAAGGAAACATTATTAATCAATTTATATGTGGTGGATAGGAATTAATGACAATATGTTGTTTGATAATTGTTCCTATTTGATCAGCTCTTCTCTTACTTGTCAATCCTTTTGGCTTGCCTCCAAGTGAATCAACTAAAATAAACATATCTCTTATATATATAACCTATTTTGGGGGATTTATGTTTACCTCATTTTATTCTTAAACATTAATAAGACTTTAAAATTTGGTCATATATGTAACCAAAATATTCAATGGATCATTATAATCATGTTCTTAGCTTTTCATGACACCTTGAGATACTTCATTTGGCTTGTAAATTGCTCAAATTTGTTCATGTTCTTAAAGGAGATCAAAAAACTGATATTTATATTCCTCAAGATATTCTTAAGATATTATTGGATCAATCTCCTCTATAAAATGTTATCAAATCTTTACATTCACCTCATCAAAATATTCATTAGAATATGTAGGTTTACTAATAATCTCAATATACTGAACTAACTCAAGTAATTACTTCTACATGTCATGAAAACCTTATTGATCCTCACTTAGATCCTTTTTATAAATATCATCTTATGAAGTAACTATTGTTTCCACCTCACCTAGATTCTATTCATTGTGTCCATAATTTTTAATGAAACAAGGTTGTTCATCAAGGATTCTTACCTTTTCTTGGCCACTAAGAACATCTTGAAGGACATACAATTTTAAATATACTACAACCAACACTTGAACATATTCATGATGTAATTCTTGAGGACACTTATTATTACACTTTGATTTTGATCTTTAAGTAATACAACACGATCTTATTCAATGCCAAATTGAAGCTAATTTGACTAACACAACTCTTGGTCATGCCCTTGATTTTATTCTTGATTAAACATAATTAAATTATATTGATAGAGATTCTATTTATATTATTGTTTCATGTTAGATGTTTTCATCTTTATGATACAAATATTTAGTATTCTATAACCAAGGTACTTGGTCTAAGAAGGATGCCATGTTTTCATGCTTTCATCATCTTCTCTTTACAAATTTTATTCTATATCATATTCAATTGAAGGTTTCTCATATTTTTCCTTCCATACAACATATCTTCAAATTCAAATGGAGATGGTGGGAGTGAAATAAGATCCACTTGGTGGCATAGGAACATAAGGTATTATGGGTTCCTCTTGAATTGGTTTTGGTGTTGAAGAGTTACTCTTCTAAATTAGAAACATGGATTTAATGGGCTCATTTAGGGGATATCAAGGAAGAGGGAAAGAGGCTTATCTCAATTTTGTTTTATTCTGATCCTTCCATTTAGAAATCACCTTATCAAAATTTGATACACCTTTATCTTCAAGAATAACTTCTACTTGAAGAGTGGATGAGGGGTTTAAGAAACTAGGACGCTTCCTTGGTTGATCTTATAAAACTTTCTCCCTCTCTTTATTTTATATTGTCACATGAGGAGTAGATAATAATCTTGAAAAATTATTTCATTAAGGAGTTTGGGGAAATTGAGGAAGCATGGGGGGAACATGCATAAACACATATTTTTTCATAGGATTGGGAGTCCTACATCTTGGAATTTTGGAGCAAGTGGATTCATTTGAGGGACCTTGTTAAAGACTAGGAATATGAGGTGTTCCTTATTTCCATCTTCGTATTTTGGATTCAATTCCTTGTACTCTCATGGAAAGTTGTATTATTTTCTCTCTTTTAGCATCGTTATGTTTCTTCAATGAATCTAACTATTACTGATGTATATAAGCCTAATAGGCATATCTTATTGATGCCTATGCTACTATGTTTCCCTATCACTCTTAACACATTATCAATCAAATTCAAATTTCATCTCTTGGATGATTTTCTTAGGCTTATTAGAAACATGAGTAGCGGTGGAAGGGAAATAAGTGTCATGATAAAATTGATACATTATTGATCTAGGGCTACTTGAGGTGAATCCATAAACATTCTCAGCTTGACATGAAGTATATAAAGGTACAAAAGGTCTAAATTCACAAAATGAAGGATTTAAATATATACTAATTTATGTTATTTAGGCACTTAGACTATTTTAACTAGATTAAAAAAATTTGGAGTCACCATTGATGTTTGTATAGATGCCTTAAAAGGATTATGTATTGAATGAAAACACCAAAAATCCTTTGATAGATGAGGTACTTTGAAACTAATCCCACTAGGTATGAAAAAACTATTATCACTTTGAGTTGTACCCTTAAATAGGCTTGTTTTAGGATCTCATCACCCAATTGACACAATGAAATCTCTCTAATGATGTGGGTGACATATGACTAGAGATAAGCACTAGAGAGGGTTGGATCCCTTGATACAACACCTAAAACTAACACTACACTACTCAACATCAAGGAAAAGAGAGAGGGAATGTGAAAGCAAAGGGGGTGGTGTACCAACATTCCTCGTTACTGTCACTCATTTACAATTTTTTAAATTAAAATATGATTGATTTCATACTACACAATTACTAATCTTGTCTTTCTGCATAAGGGTTTTGTATAAAGGCTTCATATCCAATGCATAATTAAGAGGGAGAAAGGTATCCAATAATAACCAATTCATGAATACACTATGTAACTAACTATAACCTAAAAAAGAGACCTTAAACTACATATAGGTGATTAAATAGGACAACAAACCAAGGATAACCAATTCATCACTTGATAAGATCAACTGATCAAGAAAAATACACTAAATATAGTCATAAAAGAAGGTAAAATATTAATATCTTCTTGCTTCAAAAGGATTTCAAAAGGATCATGGATTCACCATAATATTGTGGAGGATACTAAAAATGATAAATAAGGACAACTTTATAAAATAATTAAGAGAAAGATAGAAGTTAGATCTAGGAAGAGTCCATGACAAATGCCATTCATCATCAAATCCATTATAAATGTCAAGAAAAGGTGGATAAAATAGTTATATCATTTCTCTTCAACATGTATTACTTGGGGTTATGATTTAATATTCAAGGTAGCATAAAAATTACCATTAAAATTCCTAATATTCATCCTCTTCTCTTGAAACTACCTTTTTTGGGGGGATGATTTACAAATTGTTTGTTTGGTGTATGGCCTACTTGGCCTTGTTATCTTTCTATGTCATTACCATCTTGGTGATGATGATACTTAATTTTATACCTCATCATAATAATCCTCAATACAATTAGGAAAAGTAATTTTGACTTCTTTACTACAAGGTGATGAGGAAAATCCCATCTCTCATGCAAGGTCTAGTCTTGTGCTTTGCAAGATTTTATAACCACTTATCAACTCTAAATGGGTCTTGTAGATGGCTAAATAAACTCTTTTAAAGTTCATATCCATATTCAAGAACTGATATAAAAGTGTATTATGTAATTATAGTTATTAAATAATGTGATCATCTTAGAACAAAATCTATATATGAGACATTTGATAGAGCTAGTTTCTTATGTTGTTTTAGGCTTCTTAGAGATAACATAGCTCTAAAAAGACATGGCATTCATAGCTTCCTATAATTTTATGATTTAAAGTTAAAATAAATTGAAACAATATTGGAAATCCTAATGTAGGCTATGTAATTAATTGGACTAGCTATTAAATCTTGAGAGGTATTATGCTTTTTATGGCTTATAAGACCTCTCCAACTAGTCAAAAATCTTATACACAACCAAAATTATGAAACTATGCTTAAAAAAAGAATTTTATAGACCATCTCCTTGTACCCACATGTGAAACCTAATGGATCATATATATTCTCATGATGTTCTCATATGTCATAAAAGTACTTACAAGTCATTTTGAGTTCCTTACATCCATTAAAACTATCATTCTCTTTTATCAATCTCTTTGAGGGCTTGACATGAAATTTCTGGGTGTTCACCTTTTTAGCAATCATTCTTAAATTTATACCTCATGAATGATTCAAAAAATTCAATAACATGGAGATAATATACCCTATAAAACATCCATAAATCCTTTTGACCCAATTAAAATTCTCTACTAACTTCTCACATGAGGAAAAAGGTCTTATTGAGATTGCATGCCTATGTGTTGTGCAACTCAAGAGGACTATGTTTTAGAAAAATGGCTTAAAATTATTTATTTCAATTTTAAAACACATGATATTTTATTTTATTCAATTTATTTAAGGTATTAAAGTTATTTTAAAAGTGTTTTATCCCTTAAATTCTTTTAGAATTTGCATTGGCCTATCTTAAGGGTTTATAAATAGTCTTGTGAAATTGACACTAATGGTCTTATTCCTATGACACTTACTCATTAAATGGATTAAAAACACTATGTAACCTCACAAAACGTTTAATATAACTATAATTAACATTCAAACATTGTGATAAAACCAAAAAATTTATATTTTCCTCATATTTTTATGCAAGCCTTAAGGTATACACAGTCAAGGCTAGTTTTGAGTAAAAAGGTCTTCTTTTTACTATTTTATGACTTGCACATATATTTTAACATATATAAGAATAAAAATAAATAAATTTTCCTTATTTATACGTTTATATAGGTTATAAGCACCCATATATCATCACATAACTAGAAGTTTGGCCTAGTCCTTGAAATAACTACTATAGGTCTGTGAATGGGTCTATTAAGTCTATTGAATAATGTATTATAAGTTTAGATTAATTTTAATATATTATTAAATTATTTAATTAGGTTTTATATATCCTATTAATAACATGAAACTAATCATTTTTATTGATTTCTTCAAAATATTGAATTCTAAGGCAAACTGGTTGTTTGAGGCCATTAAAGGCCTATTAAACATTCTCCAACATGTCTTCGCTCAAAATGATTCTTTATTCTCTTAAAAATGATTAAAAATATTTTATATAATTAAATTATGGTACTTTATACCTATAAAAATATTTAATTCAATGTTTATCACAAAATATGTATTTTTTCCTTGTTCTTTTATGCAGGCCTATACATAGTTCCATATCATGCATGAGCTAGCTATCCTCTTATCATTACAAAAATTGGGTCACATATCCAAGTGTTTAAAAAATAATAATTAATAAAATATTTATTATAAATGAATTTTATAATAAAAATATCCCTACAAACATATCTAATATTCACTTTCTAGGCCTTCTGTATGAACAACTACATGCAACCTTGAACATAGTCCACTATCATGTATATTAAAGTGATTTATTTGACATGTAAATACTATAGATGTTATTATGTGATATTAAGAGGATATATAATATATTAAAATAAATTTTCAACCTGTATATAATCATATTCATTCTTGTAGTTACCTCAAAACCATAAAACCCTACTTATAACTTTGACATAAACTTGCACAGTCAAACTGTCTTGCATGCATCAACCATTTTATCAAAATTATACTATTGGTGAAAATTTTAGGTGTCTAAGGGAGTTTAATTAAGTTTTTTAAATAATTAATAACTAATATAAAACACCATTTATTCTTAGTAATACTTCACATTATCAAGAGCCCTAACTATTTCTAACAAACCATAGTAAAACTCAGTATTTCTTGCATTATATGATTGATCCATGGGTTAAATGTTTTTAATTTAGTATTGGATGAATTTTTATAATCTAAAATATCTATATAAATCTATAATTTAGGTTAATTAACTCAAAAATGCATTCAAATAAGAGGAAAATGAGCTCAAGGATTTTAGAGCAACTTATCTTCTTAGTGATTGTTCATAAAGGAGGGTGACTTGATATGAGAACCAATACCAAAATTTGAAAGGAAATTAGTATCCCTTATTACATATACTATATCTATTCTTAAAATTTTCTCTCAATGAATTAAGCATTATAATTTGACCTTAATTTTTCTACCAAGAGTCTGATGGAGCTCTTGATGCATATTATACTTTGTTTTGAATTTTACAAGGTCATTTCAACTTTATTTAGATATAAGGAGACGGAAAAAGTTTCAAACACATATAATCTCTTGAAAATTCACCTTCATCTCTCTTTGATAGCTCATGATCTATATTTGTAACTAGTTATAGGTTGTAATCATTGATTTCTAACTTGTACCTACCATTCATATGTTGCAAATGGCTCACAAAGCTTGAAAAGTGTGAGATAGATTTACATGTCATAATTTTTACCTTAAAATAAACATTGACATGTTTAAAATTTGTTTGGATATAAAAAATGCACTTGATCCTTCTAATTAGTATAGACATTTCAAGACATTTATCTCTTAAAGTGACCATAACCCTAATACACTACCTTCAACTAATAAAACTTACCTTAATTTCTCCAAATACTTCATAAATGATAATATTGAAGATATTGATCATATAGCTAGGTGTTTTAATTATCTCTCTTAGTTATACAACCCTAGGAGACATTGATAATAACTTGGAACAACATCACACTTAATCATTTACAATATAATACAAGACCAAGAAAAGACCCCTCAAAAGGATATAAAAAAATTAAAGAGGCCTAAATAACATGTTTTGATATGTAATGAGCTATGGTGGCTAATTTGGATAATAATTAATATAAGGGGCAAATATTATCTAGATGCATGTTTCCTTTAATTTAGTTACAGAAACAATGTGGCTAAGTATGAGGCATTAGTCCATGGACTTCAATTCACCCAGCAAAAAAGGTGAAGAATATTAGAGTATTGGGCAACTTAGAATTAGTGGTTAAACAAGAAAGGAGCTAGTATTCATGTAATTATTATAAAATATCAATATACCACAACCAGGTATGGAACCTAATTTAAAATTTTGATGAATTTGACATCTAGACTCTACCTAGATAAAATAACTACTTATAAAATGCACTAGTTACTACTATATGTATTGTTAATCCCATTTTTAATTTGAGGATGAGAATATTCTTAATAGAGCTAATCTCTACCCACTCTATCCTAGATAATATCACAATTTTTAAATTTTTTAATGATGACCAACATATATTAGAGTTCATCACCAATACATAGCTATTTTCTTATCATATTATTGATGAGGATGGGTGATAATTGTTGGGTGAATATTTTGTTGGCCAGCTAACTAGTGACCAAAATAGTTCCTATCACCACAGCATAGGAAGATTGGTCACCTAGGTGTGCAGCTTTACTACATCAACCAGAGACAAATCTCTCCTCTCATCAAGGGGAGGTTCCCTATTAAATATGCAGAGGCTATATACTATATATATAAGTAGAGTAAGAACGAGGGTAAGATAAACCATCCATCTCTCTTCTTTCAGAGATGATGCTAACAAATAGAGGAGAAGTCCTGGGTGATTGGTGAAAATGCTTCTCTTCTTTCACAAGCAACATTCAGCCAAGAGCCAGCTCCCTTCTTGGATAGTAGAAATCTTGATGAAATGACGTAAGGTACTTCTCTTCTTTCAGAAGTGCTTTTTCTTGTAAACAATAGGATTCTTTCTAGTAAATGGTAACTGAAGGTGAAGAGTAACCAATAGCCAAAAATGTAGTGCAAAGTCTCCACCTCGACTACCCAAGAGTGAAATACGAAGAACAATGGGGGCACAAAGTCATCGTAAGGTCCTTTACATAAAAACATAAAAAAAAACACACTAAAGACAACTATGACAACACAAAGTCTTAAAATAGTTGGCTTCAGGACACCTTCCTTATCACCTCCACTAGTCCTGCTTGTTAAATCAAATAAATAAGAATGCTTTCAGAAGACAAACATAAGAACAATCTCCTAAATTAGCACAAGCTATAATAGCACAAAGTCTGCAAGTAACTTGCTTTCTCATTTAATCAAAGAAATATGAACTACAATCTGAGCTCAAAGTCTTAGTAATGGCTTTCAATTTGGGTAGAGTTTCACTTCTGGTAAGGGAAAGATCTTCTTTGTAACAAATGAGAGATTATAATATATAGCACTCCAAGAAAGACTTGGGTGCTTATTTTCCATAGAACGGCCCATGCTATGCATTTAATGCCTTGAATACATTTCTAGGTTTTTTAAAGGACTACATTGAAAATAGGGTAGCTATCTTAACTATGGCATGTCATTGCATCCCATATGTCTTCTCCTAAGTTTGGATCATCTGGTCTATCCCCTCTGACATCTGCACAGCTGTCCATTTGTCTTTACTTCATGGAAGGAAAAAATAGGTCGCATCCTTAAAATACAAGCCAAAATACCTACTTAGTGGACTATTCCACCTACTGAAATTACTTCTGCATAGACATTTCAAGCTTTTCCCTCTTTCTACTTTTGTCTTTTCCAGCTTTGTCTCTTCCTACTATAATTTGAGTTATTGGGCTATCTTTTCAGCCAATCACTTGGTTCTTCCTTCAAGTTCCATGCTTTATTTGAATTTCAATGGATATTCCCTTGCCTTAAACTTGACATCTGTGGGGACATCATTGGTTTTCAATAGTTTGAGCGGCCTTCTCAGCTCCTTGGTTCAATCACTTTCTTGCTTCAATCACTTTATTGGTTTAATCGCTTTCTTGCTCATTACTTGAACCATCACTTTCATTTGAACTTGCCTTTGGAATCATCCATGTTGCTTCTCTCTTTGCTTGAAGCCACCTTTGAACTTTTGAACCATGTTGAACCATTGAACTTTTAACTCTTTCAGTTCAAAGTTCAATCAGTTCATTGGTTTATTCTGTGTCTCACTCAAACACTGCTTCCTTTATCTTTCTAAGCTTTGGTTGAACCTTTGAACCTTGAACCCATTGAAATTTTGAACCAAAGTGGTTCAAATCTCATTGGTTCAATGCCTTTGTCATTTATCATTTGCCAATTGAACTCTTTTGATTGAACCAAGGTGTTGATCCAATCCTAAAAATGACTGAGTGTTAAAAGCTTATTCTTTTGACTGAACTCACCTGTAGAAGATTTTTTTAACTTGTTGAACCAATGAATCCCTTCATAAAAAAAGCTTAAAATGAGGAATTTGAAAGCTCAAAAAAAAAATTGAGAAGGGAAGAGAGAAATTTTGGTCCGATGAACCAAAATAGTTCATAGGTTGTCCCAAAAATGTCACTCATTTTTTGGGGACAATAGCTGGCTCTAGTTGGGGAACTTTCGTTAGATGAGAGCTTGGAATAGCTGAGGGGAGTAGAAACCAAAATCTTAAGTGCCTTGAAGTGTGCCATTAGGCTATGGAGTCATGCTACCCAAAAAGAAAGGCTCCAAAAATGAAAACAAAAAGCATAAAATAGAACTAAAGACTATACAAATATAAATATGTACAGATGGTCTTATTTGATGCATCAAGATTTGAAGCGCTTTAGATGCTACCCACTATAAGACAGTGAAAATGGTGTGCCATACTAATAAACTAGTAGGAAACCATTTTTTCCCCAAAAATGGTGATGGGTGAATGGAACTCTCCACCAGGAAACCAATTTTCTGCGTCTTCCTGTTGGCCTTTTCTTCTTCTTGCTCCATGGTAGGACATGGTCTTCAAACTAAAAACCATAACTCCTTGATCTCCCTACAAAGAGTTCCTTTTTCTGATTTTAGAGTACAATAGTATGGTCCACCACCATATCTTGTTGTTCTACTAGTTTAGTCCAGCACATGCTTTGATTGTTAGCATCAAACTCCTTACAAACCATCAGCTCAGCATCTCCTTTGGTGTGAAGGAGTTTGACCTCTTCACCCTGAGCAATTTTCAATCCAAGCAATAGAGATCTGCATCCAACAATGGAAGGATCACTGCCATCTAATTCTAGGATCCAAGCATCATCAAAATCTAATTTTCTATTAGGTTTCTCTTCATTGGAGATGGAAGATCCTTCTTGATTTGTACTATGCCCTACCAATTTTTCTAATGCCTAATTTGGATCAAATCCTAGATTGCCAACCATGAGACTTTGATCAGTTGAGACATGAGCATCCTCTTTGTTTAAGGAGTAATTACCCCTACTTGAAGGCTCAAATAGAATTTGAGTAGCAGGGGCTGACATTTGGGTGACCACAATATTTACCTCAGATAGGTCCACACCTAGCTCTTCACCAATGTTTAACTACTTAGGATTGGCTTGTAGGGATTCAAACTTAGTCATTTGAATTTTGGATTTCTTAACATGATCAATCATGTGAAATGACTAAGATGGACTTGGAAGAGAGGATGGGAGTTCATCCTTTTGGTTTTTGGCAGGGGGAGGACTAATTTGCGAAGTTGAAGTAGAAGGTGCAGAGATGTTTGATGTACTAACCTTCTTGGAAATCACTGGGTCCTTTGACTAGAAAGGCAGAGTGGTTCCCCAATTAGCAATTGGAATTATAGGCTGAGTTCATTCCTTTGTTCTTTCTTTATCAGCTTGTTGGGCTGACTAATTCTCAAACTGGGTGAATACTACGTATGATTCTTTGATTGCTTCACCTTCACTTCTAGGTTCATCTTGGTAATTCAAGAAACCAATGTGGGAGTCACCAGCTAATTATTCTTGATCCTCCATGAAGAGATCAACATCATTTTCTAGCTCATACTCAAGTTGGAAATAGGAAACATGTTTTATTTCTAGATATCTTACTGTTGCGTTTGTTGGAGGTGCTTCAAGGGCAAGGTTCCTCTATGGAAAAAGAAGATGATTTAGTTGCCCTTGACTTCTAGCAGCATTGCCTTGATATGGTTAATTGGGGAATGCCCTTCTTGGTACATCTCTATATAAAGGAATAGAAGATATACCTTGTGCCACTTGTCTTTTCAAGGCTAGCAGTTCATTTGCCAACTTTTGCACCATTGGGTTAGTGGTGGTTGTGGGTGTGTATTCAAAAGATGAAGAGGGTTTACCTCTTTTAGGATCTCTCCTTATCTTTCCTACCAAGATAAGGTCATCTTCTAGCTTAGTAGCCAAGTCTTGAGTAGCCTCAAGGTCTATGTGTCTAGCCTATCTCAATAGAAAACTCACTTCAAGCAAATGTGAGTTGATGAAGAAGCACATGAGATTCTAAGGTGTCAACTAGGTGACCATGGGAATCTTGTGCCTCAGCTTGTTGAACCTGGCAATGAAGTCCCTCATAGGTTCATGGGGTTCCTTCTTCATCTGAGTGAGCTAGACCAGTAAGGCATGTGCATCTTCTGTAGACTTGAACCTAGCTATAAATTTGTCTTTTAGAGTGTCCTAGTTAGTCACTGATCCAGCTTGCAGATGGTAAAACCAGTCTGTAGCAGCACCTTGTAGGGTCTCCACAAAAAGATTGATTGCCACATCTTCAAATTTGACCCCTATCACACTGTAGGCTATGCTGAAGGCTGCAATGTGTTCATCAGGGTGAACTCTCCCATTAGTAAAGAATTTAGGGAAGTTATTTCTTGAGATACATGGGAGTTCATGTAGAGGTGGAGTCAAGTTGAGTGGGCCAAAAGAGTTACCCTAGGGGCCTCAAACTGCCATGATTTAATTATGAAAAATAGGGATAACAAATCTGGGTGGAGTGGCTAGATTTTAGAACAAAAATGGAAAAGAACTGGCCCTACTTTAGCTTGAGGCTTAAGGCTTCAAATTGCACACTCTTTTCCAATAGCTCTAGTTTTGTAGGCCAAATAAAATAACAGAGATGGAGGAAGATGGTAAGGCTATAATGATAATGGGTAAGACATGGAATGGAGTCGCTAGACTATGTAATGGATAAGGGTAAGGACTACTTCAATTTGAAACTTGAGGCTTCAGACTACACATTCATCCCCAACAGAGTCGCCAAAAACTATTGGGTGAATATTTTGTCAGCCAACTAATTGGTGACCAAAATAGTTCCTATCACCACAGCATAAAAAGATTGGTCACCTAAGTGTGCAGCTTTACAACATCAACCAGAGACAAATCTCTCCTCTCATCAAGGGGAGGTTCCCTATTAAATATGCAGAGGCTATATACTATATATATAAGTAGAAAGTAAGACACGGGGGTAGGATAAACCAGCCATCTCTCTTCTTTCAAAGATGATGCTAACAAATAGAGGAGAAATATTGGGTGATTGGTGAAAATACTTCTCTTCTTTTAGAAGTAACATTCAGCCAAGAGCTAGATCCCTTCCTAGATAGTAGAAATCTTGATGAAATGATAGAAGGCAATTATCTTCTTTTAAAAGTGGTTGTTCTTACAATCAACAGGAATCTTTCTAGTAACTAGTAGCCTAAAATGTAGTGCAAAGTATCCACCTTAACTACCCAAGAGTTAAATACAAAGAACAATGGGGGCACAAAGTCATCGCAAGGTCCTTTACATAGAAACATAAAAGAAAAACACACACTAAAGAAAACTATGATAGCACAAAGTCTGAAAGTAGTTGGCTTTAGGACACCTTCCTTATCACCTCCACTAGTCCTACTTGTTAAATCAAATAAATAAGAATGCTTTTAGAAGATAGACATAAGAACAATCTCCTAAAGTAACACAAGCTATAACAGCACAAAGTGTGTAAGTAACTTGCTTTCTCATTCAATCAAAGAAATATGAACTACAATCTGAGCTCAAAGTCTCATTAATGCCTTTCAATTTGGGCAGAGTTTCACTTTTGGTAAGGGGAAGATCTCCTTTGTAACAAATGAGAGATTATAATGTATATCACTCTAAGAAAGACTTGGGCACTTATTTTCTATAAAATGGCCCATGCTATGCATTTAATGTCTTGAATGCATTTCCAAGTTTGTCAAAGGACTACATTGAAAATAAGGCAATTATCTTAAATATGGCATGCCATTTCATCCCATATGTCTTCTCCCAAGTCTAGATCATCTGGTATGTCCCCTTTAATGTCTATGCAACTGTCCATTTGTCTTTACTTCATGGAAGGAAAAAATAGGCTACATCCTTAAATTGCAAGCCAAAATACCTGCTTAGTGGACTATTCCACCTACTAAAATTACTTCTGCATATATATTTCAGGCTTTTCCCACTTTCTACTTTTATCTTTTCTAGCTTTGTCTCTTCCTACTATGATTTGAGCTATCCGGCTATCTTTTCAACTAGTCACTTGGTTATTCCTTCAAGTTTTGTGTTTTATTTGAATTTCAGTGGATATTCCCTTACCTTAAATTTGACGTCTACAGGGACGTCATTGGTTGATTGTTTCAACGGTTTGGGTAGCCTTCTCAGCTCCTTGGTTCAATCACTTTCTTGCTTCAATTGCTTTATTGGTTTAATCACTTTATTGGTACAATCACTTTATTGGTTCAATCACTTTCCTGCTCCTTGGTTAAACCATCACTTTCATTTGAGCTTGCCTTTGGAATCATCCATGTTACTTCTCTCTTTGCTTGAGGCCACCTTTGAACTTTTGAACCATGTTGAACCATTGAAATTTTAACTCTTTCGGTTCAAAGTTCAATCGGTTCATTGGTTTATTCTGTGTCTCACTCAAACACTACTTCCTTTATCTTTCTAAGCTTTGGTTGAACCTTTAAACCTTGAACCCATTGAAATTTTGCACCAAAGTGGTTCAAATCTCAATGGTTCAATGCCTCTGTCCTTTATCATTTTCCAATTTAACTCTTTTGATTGAACTGAGGCATTGAACCAATCTTGGAAATGACTGCATGTTAGAAGCTTGTTCTTTTGACTGAACTCGCCTACAGAAGCTTTTTCTAACCTGTTGAACCAATGAATCCCTTCATGGAAAAAGCTTAAAAATGAGGAATTTGAAAGCTCAAAACAAATTTTGAGAAGGGAAGAGAGAAATTTTGGTCTAATGAACCAAAATAATTCATAGGTTGTCCCAAAAATGTCACTCATTTTTTGGGGACAACAATAATAATTCAAGATTGATGAGGATGGGACTATGAGCTCGAAGACAAAAACCATACCCAAGGGGATGGTCTCACTTGAGAGACTATTTGACGTGGATTATCAAAAAGAAAAAAACAAGTTCACCCCTAATAAATTCATGTTACATGATCATTATAAATTGGGTGATGCATAAAATCCTAAAAATGTGCTTTTAGGTACAACAAATACCCAAAAGAAAAGTGGGGAATGGCACAATCCCTCAGATATTTTAGAAATGTGATTTCATGGAGCTATGAAGAGCTACCAAGATATAAAATTCTTTACCATCTCTATCCTAACACACATAATAACCTAAAACTACAATTAAAGCCAATTAGGGAGATACAACGACTATTTAATCTATTGCTTGAACCACTAATCTTTAAATAAGTGAAACATTTGCTTAAAGTGAGAATCATATTTATAGTTAGGCACTCCACATGGTTTACTAACATAGTACCAATGAAGAAGAAGAATGGGGAGATCAAACCTTGTATTGATTTCTAAAAGTTGAATAAGGCATCTAAAAATGACAATTACCCCTTACCCTCACTACATGAAGTTATAAAAATTGTGAATGGACCTCAAGTGATGTCCTTCTTGGATGAATACTCTAGTTATAATCATGTATTAATTAGTTATGAAAATTGGACCAAAACAACATTCACAACCAAGTGGGGCACCTTTGCCTATAGGAGAATGCCTTTTGGCCTCATCAATCTTAGGGATATATTTCAAAGGGATATGGACATAAATTTCAAAAGCCTTATTGGAATGTGTATTATGGTATACATGGATGAATTAACATTCTTCTCCAAACACAAAGGTGATCATGTTAGAGATTTTAGGAGAGTATTGAAAATATTCAAAGATAATCGAATCTCATTAAACCCAAAGAAGTGTATATTTGGGTTCAATAAGGGGAAAATATTATGTTGTATCATTTTAGAGTGGGTATATCAATAGACCTTGAGATAATACAAGCTATTTTATAAATCCCATTACCCACCATAAAGATGGGACTGGAGTCATTTTTTGGAAAGATTAACTTCATGAAGAAGTTCATATATATATTTACAAAGATAGTTAGACCTCTGAATAACATGCTAAATAAGGATGATAAAATCAAATGGATAAGTAAATTGTAATTATATTTCACCTATATTAAATAGGAAATCATAAATACACCAAAGTTGATCAACCCATATTACACACAAACTCTTTATATTTACTCTTTCACTTCATATAATTTGACCTCTATCATTTTACCATAAAGAAAATGAGCTAGAGATGAATGGAATATTTCATTTATGATCTCTCATTTGAGGAATCAATAATTTAGATACACTATGATGGATAAGTAGGCCATTACATTAATAAAATCTATCAATAAATTATATAATTACACATTTAGCAATAAAGTCTTTATTGTTGTCCTTAATCCAACATTAAAAACCATGCTTATATAGAATAGAGTGAGTGAAGAGACAAGTGGATGAGTATCCTTAAAGCATTAAAACTTAAATTACATTCAATGAATATTATGAGAGGATAAGTACTTAGCAATACTATGGCAAAATTGGAACAAAAAATCACTTCCCAATTGTATAAAATTTAAGACATCACCAATAATAGTTGAAACAAAGAGGTAGTTCATTATCTACTTAAAAATGAGTGACCCAATCATTTTAATTACACATATAAAAGGTTTATACTCTTTAAGATAAACCAATTTATGATCAAAACTATCATTCTATATAAATTGAACCACCAAAGAATTTATTTGAGGTATCTTAATAGAGATGAATCAACAGGTGTGCTTACCAATTTTCACAGAAAATATGGGACTTGGAATGGTTTAGGTGATAAAATAGACCACAAAATATTGAGATTGGACTATTACTATCCACATCTCTTCAAAGATTCACATTCACAATTTTAAAACTACCATTCATGCCAAATAGTTTCACATAGAGAATGTACCCTAGTAATGTTTCCATTTCTAATCATTGAAGCTCGACTATTTATAAAGAGGGGATTGGATTTTGTGGGATAAATAAATGATAATTCATCCTCAAAAAATCCATTCTCATATACATATATTACTTCACTTGTTAGGTTTAATCTCAACCACTTAAAAATTGTGCAACTAATGTAGTTATCCAATTCCTAGAGGAGTAAATCATCACAAGGTTTGGTATGCCTTATTCAATAGTATGAAATAATTCATCCACTTTATCATCTTTTCAATTCTTGGAAAGGGAATATGATCAATAAGTAATCCTAAAATTTTCCTCTAATTATTATTTTCAAGGAAATTAACTAGTTTAATACACTAAAACGAATTTTATAAACATAATGTCACATCTTAATTTCTCTCTAAGTTGAATAACCTTTTGTTCTATATATTTTCATGGTTATTATATAATTGACTAATGTTTGATTAGTCTTTATTTCATATGTTCATTATGGGATAATTATATGTTTCTTAATTTACATGATTGATTAGTTATGGGGTTAGTTATGCATTCATATTTTGTACTTTATGACCATGTTTATTATTTTATACATTAGTAATTTATGGATATATTTGTGTTTCAAGCTAACTACCTTCATTGTTGTGAGGTTGATGTAGGATAAATCCATACCTCATAGTGTGATGGAGGGAGGGAATCATTAGAGAGGGTGGTATAGATGGAGTCATTGAGGATAACAAAGAAAATGTTTGGAAACCCATGCACACACTATAGTAGATTAGCATGTTTTATGATTATTGTTTGAGTTAGATATCTATAGTATGTCTTTATTTCAGATATATATATGTGTTTCATATCTTATTATTTATGTTTGAATATCTTGTTGATTTAGTTATATGATAGCATGAATATAGTTGTGTTACTACATTAATAGATGTTAATGTTATTGCTTGGTTAATTGAATTAACCTGTACTTATCTTTTTATGACTTACCATTGTATTGGACATAGCTAAGTGTTTCATTAACAATGTTTGTGTTTGATTCATTGTTATAAGTATTAGATATATTTTAATACTTTTATTGATTTTTTGTTAAGTAATTGTTAATGCTTAGAAGATTATAATAATATTCATGTTACTAAATAATGAATATATATTTTTTAAATGACTAATTGAAGTCATTATGATTAAGTAATGTGTTTATGATTATTAATGAAGATAAAATTCTCTGTTAATGGATAAAATGTTTGATAGACTTATTGAAGTCAATGGAATTCTTGGATAGCATTAATATTAATTGTTTTATTTCAATAGTTGCATTAAATAAGAAATTCATAGAAACTTTAAATTGATTAAATGATATCATGTAAATATCATTGTTTGATTAGATTATCATAGGGTATCAAGGATAGTCAAAGGAATTTGAAATAACCCTATGCTAAATCAATGCCAACAATAACCTTATTATTTTTAGCTTCATGGTGTTTGACTTAAGTTAAAATATTTTATAGTGCACTTGTTGTTTAGTCAATATAGCATGGAAATTATAGTGTTTTATGATTTTTAAAATTTTTATGCATGGTAAAATAGTGAATTCAATGAACATGCAAATTTCAAAGGGATATTATAATGATTATTTTATTTTTTAATTGAGAACATTCAATATTATTAGGTTTTGTATTTATTTTTGAATTGAGTAAAAAAGAACTTAAAAAAAACATTATGCAAATTTGAATTTTTTGCATGAGAAAATGGTGGAACCTTTTTGTTCTATTTATTAATTCTCAGCATGCATAAACTAAGCCATAATTATGATCAAGAAGTTTGGAGAATATCTAGGATGATGATGGAGAACAAGAAGAGTAGGGGAGAAGATTGGATAGCATACGATGGTTAGTAGACATAATATTAGAGAGAGGATTTGAGATTTTAGAAGAAACAAAATATGAATTGATGGCATTGGCATTGGAGGTTTCGTTACTAGGTTCATTTTGATTTAAGATGCATATGCTTGTTATGATTATTCTGGTAATCAAATATTTATAGTTTTTAGTTTATTACTGTTTTTAGAACTATTTTAGAGGGATAAATTATCGGCCCTATGGATGGCTTGGACATCCACAAAACCAATCATATAACACTAAACCCTAGTGGAATGGCCATAGTTTGAAACTTTTTCTATGAAAAATAGAATATTATAAAACTCTATAAGGGTTGAGTGAATTCTATGTTGTGTTTATTTTTGGATTCCTATTCAAAATGACATTGAGCATTATATTTTTTAAATTTATATATGGCTGAGGTTTAATCTTGATTGAAAATTAAGGCTTTTAATTTTTTTACCTTAAGGAAGAACTCTATGTATTTTTCTGGGTCGAGAAAAACTTGAAGTTAATATAAAAAGAGTATCTTCTTATTAGAGTTTATATATGTATTTTTTCAATATTATAGACCCTCTTAAGGTTCAAATTTTATACATACCTAACTTGTAAATTTGGGTATATGTATATGGTTTTTATACCATTATTGATCATTATGAAAATATATACATACATAGGTATATGTATATGTTTGTGTGTGTGTATATATATACACTCTAATTATGGCTATTCATATATATTATCATGTGTATAAATCTTAAGAATTGATATAAAAATTTTGTGGGAATTGGGGAAAGAATATTTATATACAAATGGTTTTGCAATCATTTAGCATATGTCATAGTTTATATTTTATTTGGTTTTGTTTCTTGCTAATCCATAAATTTATAAAGGCCTAAAACCTATTAATGATGCCCTTGGTAGATATTAGTGAAAACTATGGTTAGGTATAAGTATATATATAGTTGGTTGTATATTCATATTAAATACATTTATTTTATAAGGCATTTTGAGTCTTAGATAAAATATTAAAAGACTATATACATTGATATATATGAATTATTTATTGTAATGGAGTCCTTACACAATTCAATTTGGACTATATATTATGATAAGCTAGGTTTATATAGTTATCAATATATCCTATTATGTAAATATGATGAAGTTTGTATTAATTATATTATAATGAACTTAGATAGTTTATATTATCAAAGAGAGGTAAATAGATTAAAACATTTATAGATTGAATAAGTTTTCTTTCAAAGAAATATGTTGAGGTCAACATACCCCCTATTTTTGAAAATTAGGGACCCATGTGTTAAGTTATGCAATTCATATTTTGAAGTTGAAATTAACTTAATCAAGATGTCTTTGGCATGTTTTGAGACATTATTTTCATTTGAATTCATCCACCCCTTTCTGTGGTTGGTCCTATTTGTTCATGTTTCTACTTTTTATTTGCCTAATGTTACTAATAGTGGATCTCTATGTTTTAGATCATAGGTTTAATATAGCTCTCCTTAATGGGATCATACTTGAGTTTCATGATTCTATTTAAAATTTTATTATCCTTTGTTATACTAACATTCATCTTGAATCCATGTTCAAAATTTCTTGAAACCCTAGTTCAAAAACCCTAGCATGGGATTCTTTTAAACCTAAATTCAAAAATGGTAGGAACAATTTTAGCAAAAACATTTTGAATACTCCATGGATTTAAGCTTATTATTTATATTAAAGCTTGGTAATGTTTTTCAACACAACCCAAACTTAATCTAAAAGTTAAGAGATCTGTCCCCTTACACACCCTAAACTCCTTTGTCTACTTTTATTTTTAACATGGTTTAAAATTAATGTCTACAAGGTCATTTTATTAAACTTCTAACCTGGTCTAACTTTTTTTCTACAAAGTTGAGTATATAATATTAGCCATAAAGCACCGTTCACATTTATTAACCTAAATGAGATGTTAGTCCTAAGACTTTATGTTAAGTCTTATTTGTCCTTATCTCTAACTTAAGTTGTGTGCTTCTCTGTAAGATCTAAAACCCACGTACATTTGAGTCAAAATGATTGGATGGTGTGAGATAGACCTGATGAGTCCAAATATTTATCCTATAGGAGTCAATTAGAACCTACTACTCATATCATGATAAAAAATTCATGCTTGTTTAGAGGAAGCTGATTGGATGATGCGTAATAGGTCAAAAATTTTAAGGCCTTACTGTGTTCTATAGGATTTAAATTTGACATTCTCATGCCCATCATTTAAAATTTATGAGGCTATCATTGATGTCTTTGATGCTGTCAAATTTAAATGTCACTGATATATTTCTAGAGATTAATTTTGATGTTCATTTGAACATCATTGATGTCTATGAGACCATCATTAGAATCTATGACATCATCAAAATTCAAACTAATGAATTGATCCCATGTAGACAAATGAACATGTTATTATAGTAAGCATGCTTGGAAGTCTTATGCTTCAATGTTAAGACTAGTTTTGGATTAATTGTAAATTGTGTTTTATATTAAAAGTTAAATATACATGGGGGACTATTATAAATACCACATGATTAGCTTGAGTATTGTCATAAAGTTGAATAGTGTTTTTTAAACATTAGACTAGACCTTACTTTAAAACCTCATGCTTAGTTTATGTATATACCCCCATGGTCTTATGAAAGATTTTATGGGCTTATTGACAAGGCTTGACAAAATGCTAGACCCTGTAGTATGAAGCATAGATTAAAGTATTTATCCCAAGGTTTGCCTTGTATTTATCAATATGATAAAAACCTTAGGTCAAAAACCTTAATTAAATCCCTTTTTTATATTAGGTCCCATTTTTCTATGATCTAAATATAACATAAATACTTTATATTAAAGAGGATTTTTTTTTTTAACATGAAACAAAACCTTAGAAAAAATTATTTAACCTATGTTCTTTACATGGTCTTAGGCTAACTTAAAGTTCATGCATCTTATCAGGATCAATAACTTGTACATAATTAGACTAACATGATTGAATAGAGTATCACCCATGTGGATCATTAAATAGGAACCTTGAATGTCCATGGATCCACCATATGGCATAGGCATGTTTACTACAAAACTAACTAAGATGCAAAGCCTATAAGACCCATGGGATTGTTAGGTGGTGTAACCACAAGGTCCAGTGTAAAGGACAACTAGTAGAATGAAACTAGGAGAATCAAAATCAATTATCCACATCGACACATTTAGATCAATATGATAGAGTGAGATCAAAGACATATTTTAAAAATAAATGATCAAGTTTCAAATCATTTATGAACCAAATGCCATGAAAGGGCCAACTTGATGCCACATATCCACCACATTATTTCTACCTAAGGAAAAGTGAAAAAAATCAAAGATTTTATGGGATTAAATAGAAAAAGTTATAAAGGTAGAAGTATTAATCAAATATCAACACTAAAAGACTTGCAAAAATCCTTAGCACCTGTAAAATCCATTATTTGATCCTAGTTTGATCATAGCCAAGCTAAGAAGAGTCCAATTACCATTTAAACAAGTGTAAACTAACCCTAAAGTTGATTACAAACCAATGGTGAGAAACTTGTAGACTCACAGCCATAGAATAATGAAAGCAAAAAATTAGAGAAGATACAGAGCTATACTTAAAGTTAGACATGGATGGAAGAATCTTGAAGGACACTATATTAGATATGGAAATGTTGAATACCTTATATAATAACTAGTCCAACTTCTTTTGGTCCATTGAAGAGTTATAAGTAATCACCAAAGAGGATGAAAAGAATGCCATAGTCTACCAAAGGTACTATGACATAGTCTCTATCAAGATGGTCAGTCTCCACCATGTAATAGTGAAACTTGAGGTACTTCATTGCATCAACATTAATATTCCTATTTTAAGGATTGTAGACTTGATTAGGATATGATTATCCATGAACATAATTTTAAGAAAGTTTCTATAATTTCCCATATGTCATTTAAAATTTATTACAAACTTCCCATTAACGAGGTGGACATTCCTACAATTAAGCATTGGTCAAGCTAGAATGACCTAAAAATTGCCCTAGTCCAATGGCTATATTTAGGAACCCATGTATTTTTTGACCCTATTGGAAGAATCCCTATCTCCCAATTCAAGGTAGGGATTAGAATGATCATGAATTTGATAAATAGATTATATAGAACCCCTTCCACCACTTATGTCAACAAAAAAAGGGTCACTTATATATATATATATATATATATATATATATATATATATATATATATATATATATATATTTCATGGTTGAAAATGGACTCACCCCTCTTATTAGAAAATTTATCATTGTTTGCTTGAAGCAATAATTCATTACCTTAAAGAAGAGGACTCATAACCACTTATTTATGATGTCTTGTATTTTGGATTCCCTATTGGCTACCAAAAGCATCTGTAACATCAAAAATTGGTCACTTGAGGGAAAATAAACAATCTCCCAATACTATTCTATAATACACAAATTTAAGTATAGGGACCCCATATAATTCATTTGTGATTATGTTTATCTATCCTTGTCTAAGGCTATTATAGGGATACTCATGATGCTATTAAGTCCCTTAATCCAAAATTATGTGGAGATTATTAGGGATCTTTGGCTATATCATGATTACACTATAACCAAGATAGATGGAACCATATCTCAGCCTCTCAAATTGCCAATCTATATGCCCACCAAGATGGCCAAGTAAGAGATTGGATACCAATTATTTGATTAAATTGATAGTGTATGAAAATAGAAGAGGAGGGATCTACTCCATCCTTTTCCTTTAACTATTAGTAGGACCATGTCATAAATTTTGGATAGTGTAGAAACCATATCCATACACAAGGACTCTTTTAATTTATATCTTAATGATTTAAGGGAGTGGGACCCCTAAGATAATTTTGTGAATCAATTGAAGGCTAAGAAAATTAAAATGAGCTATAAACATTAGCTTTTTGTCCATTACACAATGTACATCTAGACATCTTAATTTAAAGAGGTCCTAGTAAGATTTAAGAAGCACAATATCAAGCTCGAGGCTAGATTGAAAAGAGATGAGCAGGTAACTATTGAGATATGGTAGATGAATCCTTGTAGTACCATTTAATTCTAGGACCTTTTACCAGTCCTTCTCCAAAATATTTAAAGACCTAAATTACATGAAGGATAGAGGCATTAAGTGCAAAAAAATAGAAACTTAAAGAAAGACCTAGTGAGGAGGCACCCTCTTCTACCCATCATGAGAACCCAGAGTCTCTAATTGAATATATAGACATTATTGCATTGAACCATAGAAAAAAATTACAAGATGCCTTGGAAGCACTGGAAAGTGATTATGGGTTAGATGAAGAGGAGGATCAATTATAAGAACCTCAACCCCAAGTTGAGGAAACAAGAAATGAAAAGGGGAAGGAGATAGTTTTGGACTTAGTTCTAGTTATTTCCCCTCAAAAAAGAAAATCTAAATTAGCACTAATCCTTGTAGGAACCAAGAGGCCTAAAATGACCCTCACTCACCCTTTGAGTGATGTTAATCTATTCAGTGATGAGAATATAATTCATCATCCAACCATTCCTAAATGGTTTGTATATATAAAGATACAAAAGATCCCAATATTGCACCAATAATAGGCCATCTCAAAGTCTACCAATATCACAATTTAGGAGTAATTTAAGACCTATATAGTGGATCTAAAACAAAAAGATTAGGAAATGTAAATAGCTACTAATGGATTTTTAATTAGCACCTAAATGGAAGCATCAAAACCTCCAAAAATATAGTAAGTGTCCAATTTGACCTAACCACTACTAGATTAGAATGGGTAATAATGAAGAAAGCTATGATGGGTGGAGAGGAATCCACTTTTCAAAAGTTGGATCCATATATTGGTTTGACTCTAGTTGGAGGCCAAGGACCAAGAGAAGAGAGGAACCCATCCATGAGGAGGATGTACTTGGGTTAGCTAAAATTCAAAGTGCCCAATTGCAAGCTAGCATCAAAGGCATGAAACAATGAATAAAGAACCTTTAAAAGTAGAATGAGGATTAGGAAAAGCAAGAAGTTTTATTAGTTCCTAAATCTATGATTGAAATGTTTGAGAAATTATTCCATGACATGTTTGATTCTATAAATTCAATAAATCTAAGGTAGAGTACATTGTACCTATAAGATACAATAGCCAAGGGTTAAATGACCTAATGGTAGGGTTCAAGGGATAAAATAAAGGATTTGATTAGCATATTGATAGGGGATAAAATCCTTAATTTCAAGACTATAAATATTACTCACCTCAACACCATCCTAGGCTTGATTTTGGATAAAATAAATAGTTTGAGTGCATGGTCAAAATATTTGGAGAGACTCATCAATGATGATTAAGAACTGCTTGAAAGAATTTAAAAAATCTTGGGGATTGTCATTACAAAGCCTTGGAATCTCACCTCTAAGGGCATCATGGTAGATGATGAGTTCAAGTATAGAGTCATATTGGTCATGTGGGAGGTGAGAAATAAGAGCCAAGGCAGGTCAAGAGGTGACAACAACAACATCATGGATATGATCCTAACTATAGAAAAGAAGATAGCTGAGGTAAAAAGCATTAAGGAGGTTTTAGAAAGAAATGACAAAGACCTAGATGATTTAGAAGATCAAGAAGATGAACTCCTCCTTGAGCTAGTTGTCAAGTTAAAGTTAGTTGATGAACAACATCAAAGGGTGATGAGGTTACTCAAATAGATCCATGGGTGTTCATCAACCCAAGGTCCACCAATTGGTTAAGGATATTATCTTTTGAGAAAACATTGTAAATTTTGTAAATAGAATATTTTTTTATAAAGGCACGTGCATTTTGTCAGCATGTTGCTTAAGGGTCAATCTATTTTAGAAATTTTAGTGTATTTTAGAAACCTTGTAGAAAGGATAAATTTCCTTTACATTTTATACACTTGTAAGTTGAGGCAACTGATAGACATGCTTCCTTAAAGCCTATAAAAAGAGTATTATTATTTGTTAAAAAGGGGAGAGATTTTCGAGCTACAAAATTTGTGGAAAATTTGAAGAAATTAATATAAGTAGATAATTTTAAGAAGATTGTATCATTTTTGTTTGTGTTAATTGTTGCTTAGCTTCTCTCTTAATTATCTATTATAGATCTCAAATTTGAATGTTTTTTAAGAATTCTAGATGTGAATATTTAATACAAGGTTACTATTTTGTGCAAATTTTAGATTAGTTGAATGATCTTTGGTTTTATTTATTTTTATTTACTATGAATAAGGATGTTCATATGTTATTTGATTGTAATAATAAATCTTTAAAGTAAATCTAGTTCCTACTTGTATTTTTTCATACTATCCTTAGATACTTGCTTGGTGTTTGGTAAGAGTTGGGTGTATGCTATTTCATGCTATACATTGGTTAAATGTATGTCTAGTTAGAATTTAAACTTTTTCATGATGTTTGAGGTAAATATCAATAGCTTGCTTTCTTTTTTCCTACCCTTACCCTTTTCTCCTTTTTAACCAGATCACTATAGTTTAAAACCACTGTGAATATTTATTTTAGAATAATCTTAAATTATAATTTGATCATAACCCATTAACATCAACATAGATTATTGTATATTTGCATATATTGTGAAAATATTATTGAGGACCAAGGTGGTTCCCAACCACCAAGTTTTATAAATATTGTGGAACAATTTTCTTGCTTTGCCTCTATTTCATCATAGGTGACCAGATCACCATAACCTACAAATCATGCTCTAAATTCTTTGAATTCTAAAGTGATAAGTGTTATTTAAACACTAAGATCACCTATGATACACTCAGAGGCATAAATAGGTGGAGCTACATTGGTACTAGAAGGAGAGCCACAAATCTTTTTGAAATCATATGATCTTTGCTAGTTTTGGTGTATTTTCATCAAAGATAATGCTATTCTTTGCAGATTTGTGTTTTTATAAACATATTTATGTAAATATTGGTGATCTTCATGGCTTGAGACCCATATTTGTGTTTATTATAGATAGATATCAATGTTCTTTGAAATTATATACATGATTATGGTAAAGATAACTTTAAATTTGTAGGTTTATGGTTAGTAATAGCTATTTTGGTTAAAGATTCATAGATCCTTGGAAAATTTGAGCTAATTTGAGTTTGGAACTATAAATATCATTCAAATTCACATATTTAGACATATATTTGATCTAGTTTACTTGGATATCTTGGTCCTTTGTTGTTCTTTATGTGAATCTTCTCAAAATTCACTTAATGTACAAGTTTACTCTTTGTCCTTTGTAAATATTAACTTGATACATCATATTTCAAACAAAATTCAAAGTTCTCAAGCTATAATTTCCTATAATAACAACAAGGTCACATTTATAATCAACAGAATCTCTGCTTGAACTAGATGTAGACATCTAATTCCTAACACCATTTGTGTTGAAATTATCAATCTTACTTGAATTGTACTCAAATGCACATTTTACGTAAAAATACATAAAAAAAACCTAAATGGTGTGAACATGTCACTTAAAATTACCAATTTAGGTCAAATTATCCATAAATAGAGTAATACATTTTATGGGCTAGCTAACTTTGATTAGATCATTTCGAGTCAAAATGACAATTTCACCATTTAGTGTTCGGGATCACTTTTTTATTGTAATTCATTGGTACACATCATGTACCTTTGTTATTTGGTATTGGAAACATCCTAAATGAGAATAAAACTCCAACACATGTAACATCACCTTCCAATTCCTCTCCAGTCAGATTATGACCCAATAATATGAATTTTTAACCATTTTGATTAATTGTCCACCAATTTCCAAAGAATTGCACTAAAATTAATTAAACTTACTAAAGATAATTAATCCAATTTAAGATATTAATTAATAATTCCATAGATATTTTTTAATATCTCATTATGGGAAATTGATTTTGAAAATCTACATCACCTAGTGACATCATCTATGGGTTGGAATTCATCAATCCATAATTGCATAAAATATTAGGATTTTAGGTCACCATGCCTAGTTAATGCCTCCCATGCCTCTTTAATACTTATTTATCTTGAGGATATTATGGATTTAATTCCAAATATTAGGATTATCCATGGCCACAAATCTCAATTTTGAGATCGAAAGACATGTTTGATCCTAACCAATCTCAAAAATCTATAAATAGAGAGGCCACGGACATGAATTTAAAGCTTGAATATTGCAAAGTTATAATGTTAAATTTTTTCCAAAATCATTTGTATTTGATCACTGATTTTGTTTGAAAGCTTCATTAATATGCTATTTTAGTTATTTGGAATCATGAGCCTAGGTTATATGGAGTGTTATTCAGACATTGGAGGAGTTTTTGACCTTTGTTGACAAAGACAAGGATGCTTAATCAAGGGAGAACATTATTTTGATCTACATGGGTATGATGAATCCATTTAAGAAGGTAACATGATTTTTTCCTTCTTTCATTTGTTTCTTTTTATCCTTTTTAGTTCAAATAGGAATACATAGGCTTAGTTAGTTCTTTATGTATTTTTCATGATTTATGGACTAATGTTTGACTAACTTGCTTTGTAATACTTTCTACACTAGAGACCCATAGGAAAGCTAGGTGAGACAAAGGTAGGCATAGATATTCAAAGTCTTTGACAACTTCACCATTCTAAGATACTCATGCATTCAACCTTCATTAAGGTATGGTGTGGTTAGGTGATTCTTCTATCAACATACCAAGTGTAGTACATGACCTCACCCATAATCTTAAGAAATATTTGCCAACATTTAGTCTAAATGGTGTTGTAATTGTGGAGGAACACATTAAATCATTTAAATTTACATTAAGATTATTAAATTTTATCCATGAAGATGTAGCATGTAGGTTTTTTCCTTTTACATTGAGGGATGCTTCATATGAATGGCTTCTTAATTTTCCTAATAATTACATTACTAATTGGGATGGTTTTAACAATGTCTTTATTAACTAATTTAGAAAGGTTATTATTCCCTATATCTTATACCAATAATTTACCAACATCAAAAGAGATGTTAATGATTCTATAAGAGCATTTAATGCTAAGATTCAAAAACTACATAGCTAGACCATAAACCCCTACAAACTTGATGATGTTTTAACTTTAAAAATGTATAAGGATGTAGTAGATCCTATGACTTATGTTTTCTTGAAGAGATCTCTTCTAGTCATAACCACCTTAGTTTGTGATTATTCTAAAGTAGTGTTGATTAATGGTCAAATGCATCCTCAAGGACAAATGGATTACTCTATCCAAAACATCAATCCAAACATGCCCAACTTGAATATATCTCCTAAAAGAATCAGAATAGGCTAGTTCTGCATCAGATCCCAGTATTGAACTAGTTACCCTTGAACCATGTTGCCTCTAACTAAAACTTAGGATTCCTAAATCATCCTATAAATGGGTTTAATTTGAATGATCAAAAGGATTTAGTACTAACCACTGGTGCTAATCAGTTTCATAACTCTTAAACTCATAAGAATGATAATAACTCTATATTAATGATGGTCTAAAAGACTAGCATTGATTTCCTTCAGTTTCAAAAGCAAGTTGGCCATACTAGTGAAAGCTTAGAGAGGAACTTCTCATTTTAGATATTTAACAAAACCAATAATAGATTCCAAAATGACAATTTTCATAATAGTTAGAATAATGAATCATCTACTGATAAGAGGAACATGAACATCAATATCATTGATGTTGCATTAATAGATTATTATAGAGTTCATTATAATGCTAAGCATGGTGAAATAGAATGAATCAAATTTTGTAAAGATTTTGAAGTATTTCAAGAAGAATTGGACATGTTTGAATTAATTTCTAACAAAGATAATGGTGTAGGTACATCAGGATCTAAATCTACTAACCAATCCTTTATGGTGATGTTTGACTTCCCCTTCCAAGAAAATAATGAACTTGATGGTGTTCCTAAAGAATTTCATGGTTTCTAATAGTTCTTAAAGAATACATATCTTCGAAGGAACAAAGATCAAAGGCAACCTTTGACTACTTCAACACCTCAAACAACATTAGCACTCCTCTAAACACTACATCAGATAATAACCCAAAACCTCTAAAGGGAATTAGTTCTAAACAAAGTACTGATGCATTTATTTCTTCAAATAAGATTGGGTATAATATTGTATAGGATATGAATAAAATGAAGGCTAACATCACATTTAATGAAATGACACAAACCATAGAGAAAAGGGATATATTTCCAGAGTCCTTGTCTAAGAAACCTAATAAGTCATCCAAAAATGATAACACAAATGTTTCTATGTACAAAGCTAAGACATAATCCCCACCTTTTCTACTTACTATTAGGATGTTTAGTAAGAATTTGCATAACTATTTGTTAGATTTTGGTGCATCCACCAACATTATGCTAGTAGGTATTTGTAAATAGCTTGGCTTGACTGCTATCAAATCTGATAGGGTTGTTACTTTGTTGGATATGTCTAAAGTTAACGTAGTTGGATAATTATTAAATGTTCATATTTAACTAGCATATGGACCTAAGTTTTGACAATTTATTGATATCTAGGTTGTTGACATTCTTGATTCTTATGGTTTGCTATTGAGTAGGGAATGGACCAAGGCCCTGAATGGATATATGTCCACCACATTCTAACATTTATGTCTGCCATGGAAAGGTATGCCTAATCAAATAAGAGTGGAAAAAGAACCAAGGATGAAACATATGATCACATAATACAATGTTGTGAATGAAAATGTTAACATAGTTGGCTATAATTTAGGATTTTTCACTCTAACAACTACCAAGTGAAGTAATTCTAAACCTTCTCATATTGTTCCTAGGTTATGGAAAATTCATTTTAATGGGACTATATGTAAGCCTAGGTTTAGAGTAGGAGTTGTCCTAACCAACCCTATTGGTAAGATATATCATGAATCCTATATAATTAAATTTATATGCACCAATAACCTTTAAAAGTATGAAGCACTGATCTTTGGTTTAAAATTCTCCATCAAATATAAAATCAAATAAATGTTGGTTTAGGGTAATTCAAAACTAGTAGTCAATCAAGTAAGGAGTAGATACCAATCTAAATTATCATACCTCAAGAGGTAAAAGTTTAGAGTCTGGGATTTTTTGGATTAATTTGATGCTTTTAAAATTGTTTCCATCCCTAGGGAGTAAAACAAGGCTATAGATGAGTTTTACTTAGCTACAACCAATCTTATGCTAAACCATGACTCTTAGAACTATAGCATTAAACTAGTTCCATGCCCCTCTATCCATGGATAATGTGAGGCATCTACAAGTATTTAAAAATGACTAACATATATTGGATTTCATGACTAATTTTGGATTATTTGAGATACATGTCATAAATGAGGAAAATAAAAATACTATAGAATAAGATGGCAAATTTAAAGGTAAATTCATTCAGCTAAATGACAATGAAATTCCAAAGGGCATGATTTTCTTGGAGAGATTATTTGACCAGGATAAGCTGGGTGAGAACAGTAGGATCCCCAAAGCAAGTGGGAAGGATTACAAGGAAGTTGATCTTGGATCCTAAGATCAACCTTAATTAGATAACATTGGAAACACATGTACAAACATCAAAGATAAGAAATACAAAGACCTCCTAACAAGTTTCAAAGACATAATTTCATGGTCCTATAATGAATTGAAGATTTTTGATCCAAAAGTCATCACTCATACCATACCCTTGAAGAAATATTAAAAACCTTTTAGACAAAAGTAGAGACTGGTAAACCTTATTTTAGAGCCCATTATTTTTAAACAAGTCAAGAAGCTAATAGATACAAAGATGTTAGGAATAAATATATAAAATCAATGTAGAACAATTTCATAAAATAGAAATAATAATAGATATAAACAAAGATGCATAAAGAATAGAAATAAAATGCACAACAAGAAGACCATATTTAACATGGTTCAACTAATATGGGATACATAAACCAATAAACACTTGCTCAAATTTTATTACAATCCATTCTTAGATCAATATTATCATAATTACAATGCAAAAATATTTGTTTAGAGTTGTGCTCAAGTAACCCTCCTAAATTTTCACCTAAATTCACACACTTTGTTCTTCATTCTCAAACCCTTATTCTCATAATATATTAACTATGAAATATCTATCTATATAGAATACATCAACAAAGTGGTATTACAAATCAATGATTACCAAAACCATGGGCATAATCAACCCAAAATGGTTTCCCATTAAAAGGGGTCCAAATTTTATTTTGGGGGATACCGCCATCAAACCCTAGTGACAATACATATAGAGTGTACAATACATTTTAAATGTATAGTATTTTAAATAAAATGTAATTTATAAATAAGCTCCAAAACACAACAATCTCCCACTTGGAGACTAGTTACCTTTGAGTAGGCTTCTCAATCCTTCACTATCATCTATGAGGGCCAATTAAAATTGAACATAAATTTAGTTTCTCCCTTGTGTCCACCATAGTCATAATGTCTATAAGATTCTGAATGGTATGAATCTTCTCTAGCTTCAACTTCTCTTCATCCAAATTTGTCCCGATGAAATGGTACCTCAACTATGTATGGTTCATCCTAGAGTGGAAAGTGGAGTTCTTTTCTAGATGTATAACACTCTGAATATCACTATATAGCTTCCCTTTATCCTCCTTATGCCACAAATATTTTATAATATGATGTAACCAAATAATTTATTTTCTTGCCTCGATGGTAGCAACATAATCAACTTTTATGGTTGACAAAGACAATTTTCTATAGTCATGAAATCTAGCTCACCACTGTGTCACCTACAATAAATACATATCTTGTTATACTCCTCTTGCTATCAAAATATCTAGCCATGTTTGAGTCTACATAACCACAAAAAGTGGTCTCCAATCCACCATAGATTAAAACTATCCCCATGGTCCCTCTTAAATGTCAAAGGATACACTTCATTTCCTTCTAGTGTTATCTTCTTAGATCACTCGTGTACTTACTTATTGCTCCCACTACATGGGCAATATCTAGCCTACTACACACCATGATATACATCAAGCTACCAACAGCTGATGAGTAAGGTACATGTGACATCTATATTATTTCCTCCCCTATCTTGGGACTTTGTTCCTTTGATAACTTGAAATGACCTACCAAAGGAGTCCCAATTGGTTTAACATCCTACATACTAAACCTATTCAAGACATTTTTGATGTACTCTTCCTAGGATAAATTGAGATTTTATTCATTCCTATTCTAAGTTATTCTCATACCAAGGATTTCTTTTGATGCTCCCAAATCCTTCATATCAAAGGAATTACTAATTTGCTCTTTGAGTACCTTTATTTTCTACATGTTCTTACCTATAACCAATATGTCATCTACATATATAAAAATAATAATGTAATCACCATCATCAAACTTATTTATATATATGCAATGGTCTGAATGACACCTAGAGTATCCCTATTGCATCATAAAATTATCAAATTTCTTGTACCACTATTATGGATCTTGTTTCAAGCCATACAAGCTCTTCTTTAGTTTGCACACCATTTTCTTCTTTCATGTGACCTCATATCCTTATGGCTACTCCTATATAAGTCCTCCAAATCACCATGAAGGAACATAGTCTTTACATCCATATTATCTAAGTATAAGTCTTATGCTACCACTATCCCTATAACAGTCCTAATATAAGTCATATTTACCATTGGGGAAAAAATCTCATCAAAATTATTTCCCTTTTTATATGCAAACCACTTTACTAACAACTATTCCTTATACCTTTTCTTGCCTCCATCATTTTATTTAAAAATAAACACCCACTTATTCTATAATACTCTCTTACCTTCAGGTTGGGTTACCAAATCCCATCTTTGATTTTCCATGAGAGACTGATGCTCTTCATCCATAGCTTGCACCCACTTATTCTTGACATCTACCTACATTTCTTCTTCAAAGCACTCTAACTCTCCAATACTAGTGAATAATAAATAATTAATAAATAGAGAAAAACATTCAGGGTCCCTTCTTACCCTAGAATACCTTCTCACCACAAGAGTTTGGGGTTCTTGTAGAGTATGTGCATGAACTAGTTGCTTGCACCCTTTACCATCTGTAATGTCTTTTATTACTATGTACTCATTTTTGGAATCCTTTTTTTGATCTTAAAACTATTTTTAATACATGACTTTTTAATTAAAGATGATATCCATAGACCTAAATAATTTTTTATCCTTAAGAATCCAAATCTAGAAACCAAAGTCATCCTAACCATAGCCAATAAAGGTGCACTTTTTATAATTAGCCTCTAACTTGGTCCTATCATCCTTATCAATATGAAAAAAGGCTTTACAACCAAATATTATAAAAAATGAATAATCAACCTTCTTACTAGAATAATCTTCCTCAGGTATGCTTACATCCAAAGCAAATGAAGGACCTCTATTTATCAGATATACAGTTGTGTTTACTAATTTTGCCCAAAACTAAAGAGGTAGTCCTAAATGTAACCTCATGCTCCTAACACACTCCATGATAGTCCTATTCATCCTTTCTAACACTCCATTCTACTATGGATTTCTTGGAACTATCCTCTATCTATGAATTACATTCCTTGAATAGTAATAAAAAAATGTATTTCTACAGTATTCCCCACCATTATCTGACCTGAGACATTTTAACATGAGACCTATTTCATTCTCAACCAAGGCTTTCCATATTTTAAATGTATCAAACACATCAAATTTTATCCTAATGCCATACACCCAAACTTTCCTAGTTGCATCAGTAATAAAAGTGACATAATAAGATGACCCACACATAGAAGATACCTGAGCTGGCCCTCATACATCTAAATGAACTAGATCTAACTTAATCTCCTTCCTCGTAGGTCTAAACTTCAGAAGATTTACCCTTTTTTATTTTTTGTGCATAGTCTTCATAAAAATCTAAATCAGACCCTTTTAATCTAGGTAACTAATCCTTCAAAATTTGCATACCCTTTTGGCTCATGTGATGAAGCCTATTGTTCCACAAAGTTGTATCTACATCTAAAGCAACTAAATTACAATAATCAACACTAATTGATAAATGCATAGTATGAACCTTCTTATCTCATGCTACCACAAGAGCACCCTTTATTACCTTTGAAGAATAAGCTGTAAATGTCACCATAAAACATTCACTACCTAGCTATCCTATGGATACCGAATTCCATCTCAACTTAGGCACATGCCTAACATCCTTTAATAGCCAAGTGCTCCCATTCTACATCTTGATCCGAACACTTCCTTTTAATACTATGCTATAAGGCTCATCATCACCAAGGAAAACATGTCCAAAATCCCCTTGAATATAATCAATAAAATAATGCCTCTACGGTGTATCATGAAAAGAATACCCTAAATCTAAAACCCAAGAATCGTCAATATTGACTTTCCATGCTTTCCTTTTCCTCTAAACTTTTATCTCCCTCTAATCTCTACCACCAAAGCATCACCTAAAGTAGAAGTCTCCCCAGAGCATTTCCATCACATTTCCTAACCAAGGATTACTCCTATGACATCCTTAAACTTCAACTTGCCATTATTAGAGAATGAGTTACTCACATCCATTACCAAGCTATTCCAACTCTATGGTAAGGAATACAAAATAATAAAATCCCTAACTTCATAATCAAAATCAATTTTTATAGAATTCAACATACAACCATATTAAATTCATTCAGATTATCAACAATTCAACCATTCTTATACATCTTCATACTAAATAACTTTTTCATTAAAGTTATTTTATTAGAAGTAGAGGGTTTATCATATAACTTCCCTAATACATTTATGAGACCTTCTATGGTCTTTTCCTATGATATATTAAATGTGATTGAGGATGCAAGACATAACCTAATGGCCCTAACTACTTTCCTATCAAGTAGCTCCCAAGCCTCATCTATCATGCTCACTAGTTGCTTTACTTTACCTCTCAATAGATCATGAAAATCCTTTTGATAGAGATAATCATCCATCTGCATCTTCCATAGACTAAAGTTATATCCATTAAAATTTTCAACCTTTGATCTATGATCATCAACCATAGCTCCCACTTGAACTAATAACCTTTCCTATGATTCAACACTTCAACAAATACAACATAAAGCTCTAGTACCAATTTTTACGAGTAAATACAAAAAATTGATGTGGAACAATTTCATGGAATAGCAAAAATAATAGATATAAACAAAGATGCATAAATATAAAAATAATATGCACAAAAAGAAGACCATATTTAACATGGTTCACCCAATGTGGGATACATCCACCAAGAAACACTTGATTAGATTTTATTACAAGCCATGAGAGTACAACTCACTCTTAGATCAATCTTCTCATAATTACAATGCACAAATATTTGTTTGGAGCTATGCTCAACAAACCCTCTTGAATTCACACCTAAATTCACACACTCTATTATTCCTTCTCAAACCATTGTTATCATGATTTATTACTAAAAAAATATCTATCTATAAATAATACATCAGAAAAGTGGTATTACAAAATAATGGGTACCAAAACTTGGGCATAATCAACCCAAAATGTTTTCCCATTAAAAGGGCTCTAGAAAAAAAATTTAGGGGTGACCCAGATGAGAATACATATATAGTGTAAATCAAAATTTAAATGTATAGTATTTGAAATAAATTTTAATTCATAAATGGGCTCCAAAACACAACAAAAGATTGTATTCCTTATTAGACATTCCACATGGGTTACCAATTTGATCAAAGTTAGAAAAAAGAATGGTTTAATTAGGATTTGTATTGGTTTTAGGAAACTCAACAAGTCATCTAAAAAGGATAACTACCCTTTTCCTTCTTTAAATAAAGTTATACAAAGTGTTTCTAGTTATAATAGGGTGTCCTTTCTTGATGGATTCTCATGGTATAACCAGGTATTGGTGAATCAAGAAGACATGATGAAGATTGCATTCACTACCAAATGAGGCCCATTTACATACAAAAAGATGCCATTCAGATAATCAGCATAGGATCAACATTTCAAAGAGCCATGGATCATGATTTCTAAGTTTTGGTAGGTAAATGTATTATTATATACATGGATGATCTAACTAGTTTTCTAAAGAGAGGGAGGATCACATCATGAATCTATAACAAGTATTAGAAACATGTAGAAGGTATGGGATTTATCTTAATCCAAAGAAGAGAATATTTTGTGTTACTGAGGGTAAATTTTTAGGCCATGTCATTACTAAAAATCGAATCTCTATATATCTTATAAAAATAGAAGTTATATCAAAGATAGAGCCTCCTAATAGTAAGAAAGAGCTAAAATTATTCTTTGGCAAAATTAACTTTGTGAGAAAGTTTATTTTTGGTTTTGAAAAAACCATTAAACTACTAAATGACATGTTGAAAAAGGATGCCAAAATCACGTGGAATGAGGAAAATAAAAAATCCTTTAAGGACATCAAGGAGGTAATTAGTCAATCTCCAGTCTTGATATGTCTAGATTTTTTCAAGGATTTCTACTTTTGCTCCTTCACTTTTGACCATACTATTATTGCATTATTAACTCAAAAATTTGATGAAAGTGACCATATAATTGCCTTGATGAACACCAATTTTAAGAGTATTGAGTTAAATTATTCCTTGATATAATATATATATATATATATATATATATATATATATATTGGTAAAAGTAGTGAATAAATTTAGGTACTACATTCTTAGGAATAAAGTGCATGCCATCTTACTTGACCTTACTAAAAATATCATGCTAAGTAAGAATGAGCTTGGAGAATGAAGAGGTAAGTGGATGTCTATTCTCTAGGAATATGACATCAAGATGATAAATTTGAAATTAGTAAGGTACCAAGGTCTAATCCAAATGATTACTAATGCTAACCCCAAGCTTAACATCATGCAATTTGAATAACAAAGCTTTCAAGATAATGATTGTTATGATCCTATCATTCACTTGTTGGTTAATGATGTTTGTATTGTAGGAATAACCAAGGAGAATAAGAGAGATTCAAGTCTCAAATCAATCCATTACCTGATTAATAATGGACTGTTATACCAAATTACTTTTGAAGGTGTCTACCTAAGATGGATTTCAAAGGAAGAAGCTATTGAAATAATGAGTATGTGTCATGATAAGATGGAAAGTGGACATGCATATAGTAAAAACACAACCCAAAAAATTAAAAGGGTTCATTACTATTAGCCAACCATCTTAAGGGACACTATCAATCATGTGAGAGAATGCCACTAATGCCAAATATTTAGCACAAAGGAACCAAGAGAACTAATGTCATTACAACCAGTAATAGTTGATAAACCCTTTTCATAATGCAGGTTAGAATTTATAGGGGTGATCAATGCCAACTCATTAAGAGGTCATAATTATGTACTAAAATCTATATATTATTACACTATATGGATGAATGTAGTAGCCACTAAGCAATGCAAAACTGAAGAAGTAATCACTTTTTTTATAAGAGAGAATATGCACAAGGTTTGGGACTCTAGTTTCTCAAGTAAGTGCTAATGTATCTACTTTCACATCTATTTAAATGATAGAGTAGGTATATTATAATCGTATTATTCTCAATTTATCATCCAACCATTACCCTCAAGGTAATGGAGTATCTAAATCTACCGATAAGCACTTGATGAAAGACATAAATAAGTTTGCAACAAACAAACCTAGAACTTGGCAGAAGCTTCTCAAATATGCCATTTGGGTAGACAAAATAAGGATCAAGTAGGCCATAAAGGCATCACCATTCCTATTGGTGTATGGTAAAGAACCCATCTTCCCTATCACCCTTAAGTTACCTATATACAAGTTCATACAAGAATATATGAAAAAATATCAAGAACTTACAAATTAAAGATTGTTGGACAGTGTCCAAATGGAATATGATCAAGAAGAAGATTTTTCTAATTTTAGTAGACAACATACCATCATGAAGATGTGGTTTGATAAGAGATAAAAACTAAGGATGTTCAAAAAAGGAGACTTAGTTCTTCTCTGGGATAAGGCATCTAGACCTAAGGGAAAACATGGGAAATTCACACCTCTATAGATGGCCCCTATCATATTGTTGACATAATAAATAATAACACCATAAAAATAAAGGACCTAAAAGGAGAAGTCACATTTCCCACCAATGGACAATATCTCAAGCATTACTTTTTTACTACTCCTCCTGGGGTCTTCGTGGAGTAAATCTATAACACTAGTTAGGGTTAGTGTGGGTAGTCTTAGTTTAGTTTCCATAATACTCTTCCCTTCCTATCCATTTTTTTGTATATATTATTTTCTATATTTGTTTACTTTTATTTGCTTTCCCTACTTTCTTTCTTTCTATTATATGTTTTTAGTTCTCTACTTGGTCCCTTACTTATAATAAGACCTTTTGGGCAACCCTCATCTCAAATTTTATTCAAAAAGATACAAAAATACACAAGATTAGAAGTGTTGGTATGTATATTGATCAAATTTTTATCATGGATATGGAGTATGAGCTTATGTTATAGTTTTAAGAAACTACTAAGGACTGGTAGATAACTCAACTGTTCTATGAAAATTTAAACATTATTTTTCTCTAAACTTGGTTGTAAGAAGAATTGCATATGTGGGAGGAAATTTTTAATTATTAAGGATCAGTCATCCTTACACTTAATAAAAATCCTTTCTTAGGAAAAGGGTTACAACCTAGGCTGGTTATACGAAGATCAAACATTTGACCAAATCCCTAAACCTAGCTAATTTGGTTCCCAACCTTTATTAGAAGGCCTAAAAGATATAAAAATAAAAAATAAAATATTATTGATAAATCAAAATCCTTACAAGTAGAGGTTATTTTGGTAATATTCACCGAGGCTAAGGGTGTCTAGATGGTAGTATAGTAAGGATATGAATGGAGCCAAAGGCATCTCTATCAGGGCTATGGATGTCTGCCTAGTAGCAAACCAATGCCTAATTCTTCAAAGAGATAAATCATGGTTCTTAATTAATATCAAAAAAATATTCAATTCAATGTTAATTATTGAAGGCATGAAACCTAGGAGTTGTCCCCTAAATGCCATGATAAATAGTATGTAGAATCAAAACACACAAACATGTCTATGTATTGATGTTTGATCTTAATTATATCGATGCAAGGTTTGTTTCAATCATGAACTAATCTTTATGTTGGTACTAATCAAGTATAATAAGTAATCTAATTATTTTTCTAAACTAGAGTCTCTAAATTCTAACATATTACTATGTTTCCCCTAGAAGTTGCCATTTTTTGAGGTCAACATACCCTATTTCTAAAAATTGGGGATCCATGTGTTCAGTTATGTAATTCATATTTTAAAGTTGAAATTAAATTAATGAAGATGTCTTTGGCATGTTTTAAGTCATTATTTGCATTCTTAGATAATCCACCCCTTGTTCTGGTTGGTCTTCTTTGTTCATGGTTCTACTTTTGCTTTACCTAATATTGCTAATAGTGGATCTCTATCTTATAGATCATAGGTTTAATAGAGCTCTCCTTGATGGGATTATACATGGGTTTCATGATTATATTTGACCTTTTATTATCCTTTGGTCTACTAAAAGTCATCTTCAATCCATGTTAAAAAATTTTGGAAACCCTAGCATGGGATTAATTTAGACCTAAATCCAAAAATGGTGGGAACAATTTTAGTGGGAACATTTTCAATAGTCTATGGATTTAAGCCTAACATTTATACTAAGTATTGGTAAATTTTTTCAACACAACCCAAAATTAATCTAAAAGTTATGAGTTTGGTCCCCTTATACACCCTAAACTCCTTTATCCCCATTTTTTTTTAACATGGTCCAAAATTAATGTCTATGAGGTCCTTTTATTAAAATCCTAACTTGGTTTGAATTTATTTCCATAAATATTAGTTTATAATATTATACTTAAGGTTCCATTCACTTCTACTAAACCAAATGAGATGTTAGTCCTAAGACTTTATCTTACCTTATTTTCCTTGAGCCCTAACTTAAGTCGCATGCTTATTTGCAAGATCTACAACTTGTATGCATCAAGGAAAAATCGATCAGATAGAGTAAGATGAACTAAATGAGTCTAAGGATTTATCTTGTAAGAACCAATAAAATCCCACTACTTAGATCATGATTAATGATTTACACTTTTTCAGAATAAGTCGATTGGATGATGTGTAATAGGTCAAAATTTCTAAGGGTTTATTGTGTTCCATAGGATTTAAATTTGACATTCATGCACCTATAACTTGGCATTCATGAGGCCATCAAATTTAAACCTTGATGATATATTTCTAGAGCTTAATTTTGGCATTCATACAAACATCATTGACATTAATGAGACTGTTATTGGCATTTGTGAGATCATTCAAACTCAAACTCATAGACCGATCCCACTTAGATAAATGAACATGTTGTTTCCATAATCATTCTTGGATGTCTTGTGCTTTAATTTTAAGACTATTTTTGGATTAATTGCATATTGTGTTTCAGCTTAAAATTTAAATATACATGGGGGACTATTATAAATACCACAGGCTTAGATTGAGTATTATCATAAAGTTGGATAGTTTTTTTCTAAACATTAAGCCATACCTTAGTTCAAAACCTCATACTTAGTTTAAATATATACCCCCATGGTCTTGTAAAATATTTTATGATCTTATTGATGAGGTTTGACAAAATTTAGGACCCTATGCTATGAATCCTAGCCTAAAGTATTTATCCTAAGGTTTTCCTCATATTTATTAATATGATCAAAACCTTAGGTCAAAAACCTTAAGTTCAATCCTCTTTTATATTGGGTCCACTTTTGATATTATTTAAACATAGCCTAAATACTTTGGATTAATGTATATTCATGTTTTCTAACATGAAACAAAACCTTAGATTAATGTATTTAACCTAAGTTCTTTCCATGGTCTCAAGCTAGCTTTAAGTTCATTAATCTTTTTAAGATCGATGTCTCACACGTAATTGAACCAACATGATCGAGTAGAGTGGAAACCCTATAGATCATTCAATAGGAACCTTGAAGGCATGTAGAGCCACCATATAGCATAAGTGACTTCACTATGAAACTGACTAGGTGGACATCCAAGAAGACCTACAAGATTGCCAAGTGGTTGAACCATGAAGCCCAGTATAAAGGATAACTAGTAATGTACAACTAATAGGATCAGGATCAATGATCCACATTTATTCATATAGATCGATCCAATGGATTGAGATAAAATATATATTTTAAAATGCAATGGTCAAGTTTTAAAGCATTTATGAACCAAATGCCACAAAACTACCACATCAAAGCCACCTAAGCAAAAGCAAAAAAAACCCAAGATTTTGTGGGATTAAAAGGTAAAGGTATAAATGTGGTAGTCCTAATCAAATCTTGGCACCAAAAGACCTATAAAAGCCTTAGTACCTACAAAATCCCTTATTTTATCTCAGTTTGATAATGGCTAAGCTAAAAAGAGTCTAATTATCATCTTAAAAAGTCCAAACTAGACCTAAACTTGATTACAAACCACTGGTGATAAACTTGTAGACTCACATCCATGGTAACATAAAAGCAACAAAATAAAGAAGATAAAAATTTATACCTAACTTCAGATGTGGATGGAATAATATTTAAGGACACTATATTAGATTTAATAACATTGAATATCGAGGATAATAACTAGTTCAAGCTCTTTAGGGCCATTAAAGAGTTAAAAGTAATCACCTAGGAGGATGAAAATAATGCCATAGTCTACTAGAGGTACTATGACATAGTCTCTATCTAGATGGTCGATCTCCACCATGTTATAGAAAAAATTGAGTTAATTATATCAATGTTATTGTTCCTATTTCTAAGGATTATAGGCTTGATCAAGATATGATTATCCATGAACATAATTTTAAGAAATTTGCTTTAATTTCACCTATGGCCTTTGCAAGTTACTATAAACTTCCTATTCCTCAGGTGGACTTTCCTAAAATTAAGTAGTGGTCTAGCCAAAATGACTTGAAAATTACCCTGGTTCAATGGCTATATTTAGGAACCCATGTATTTTCTAACCCTAATAGAAAAATACTTATCACCTACTTTAGGGTATGGATTAGAATGATCATTATTTTGTTAAATATATTAATTAGGACCCCTTCACCACTTATGTCAACAAACTATATATATATATATATATATATATATATATATATATTAAGGTTAAAAAGGACTCATCCCTCCTATTGGAAAATTCATCAGTGTTTGCCTAAAGCAAAAATTGTCTACCATAAAGAAGAGTAATGCCAACCACTTATTTATGATGTCTTATATTTTTTATGCCCTGTTGTCTACCACAACCATCCCTAACATAAAAAATTGGTCGCCTAAGGGAAGACATATAGTCTCCCATTACTATTCTAAAATGTACATATTCAAGTATAGGGACCACATACAATTTATTTATGACTATGTGTATCCATCATTGTTTAATGATATTATAGGGATACCCATGATGAGAGTAATTCCATTAATAAAAAATTATGTGGATCTTATTTGGGATCTTTAACTATATCCTAGTTGTACTGTAATCAGGATAGAGGGAACCCTCTATTAGCTTCTCATATTTCCAATCTATATGCCCACCAAACTGGCTAAGTAGGAGATTACATACCAATTATTCCATTGAATTTATAGTGTATCTAAATATAAGAACAAGGGGATACTCTATCCTTTTCCTTTAACTATTAGTATAACTATGCTATAAAATTGGGACAATGTACATTATGTCATAGACACCAAGCTCTATTAGGCATCTTCATTTATAGAGGTCTTAACATGATTGAAAAGAGTTGAGAAGAGAGTTGGTGAGAAATAGTAGATGAATCCTTTGCAATATCATTTGATGCTAGGACCATCTACTAGGCCTCCTTCAAAACATCTAGAGACCCAAATTGCATAAATTCTAGAGTCACCAAGTGTACAAGGAGAAAATAAGAGAAACTTGATGAAAGACCTCATGAGGGGGCACCCTCTTCTACCCATATTAAGAAGCTAGTCTCCAATTGAATACATAAACATGATTTCATTACATCTTGGAGAAATAGTAGAATATGCCTTGGAGGCACTGGAAAGTGTTTATGGGTCAGATGAAGAGGAGGCTCAAGAATAAGATCCTCAACCCCAATTTGATGAAATAAAAAAGGAAAAGGGGAAGGAGATAGCTTTTAAATTAATTAGAGTTATTCCTCCTTAAAAGATAAAATATGAAATAGCATTGGTTTGTATAAGAACCAAGAGGACTAAAATAAAACTCACTCACCCTTTAAGTGAAGTTAATTTGTTTAGTAATGATAATTTAATTCATGGTCTAAGCATTGTTGAATGGTTTATATATGGAAAGATACAAAATATCCCACCCAAATAGAATCCCTAAAACCTCCAAAAATGCCACACTCTTTAGTAAGTGTCTAATTTGACCCAACCACTACTAGATTAGAAAGAGAAACAATGAAGAAAGATATGATGGGTGTAAAGGAATTCAATTTTCATAAGGTGGATCCATTTTTTGGTTTGAATCCATTTGAAGGCTAAAGACCAGGAGAGGACCCCATTCATGAGGAAGATATACTTGGGCTGGCCAAAGCTCAAAGTGCCCAGTTGTAAACTAGCATCAAAGGCCTACAATAATGAATAAAGAACCTTTAGAAGTAGAATGAGGATTTGAAAAAGTAGGTAGTTTTATCAATTCCTAACTCCATGATTGAAATGTTTGAGAGATCATTCCATGACATGTTTGATTCTCTAAAGTTAATTAGTCTAAGGTAGAGTGCATTATACCTATAGGATATAATAGCCAAGGGTTTAGTCAGCCAATTATAGGATTATAGGGATAATATAAAGTATTTGATTAACATCTTAACAGGGAATAAAATCCCTAGTTTTGAGACTATCATCATTACTCACCTCAACATCATCCTAGGCTTGATTTTAGATAAAATCAATAGTTTGAGTGTATGATCCAAATCCTTGGAGAGACTCATCAAGGACAATAATGAGTTGCATAAGGATGTACATATGCTATTTGATTGCATTAGTAAATATTTAAATTAAATCTGGTTCCTACTTGTATTTCTTCATACTATCCTTAGATACTTGCCTAGTGTGTGGTAAGAGTTATGTGTATGCTCTTTCATGCTATACATTTATTAAATGTATGTTTGGTTGGAATATAACACTTTTCATGATGTTTGAGGTAAAGTTCAGTAGCTTTCTTTCCTTTTGCCTTACACTTCCCCTTTCCTCTTTTTAATGAAATCACTATAGTTTAAAACCATTACAAATATTCATTTTAGAATAATATTAGATTAGAATTTTATCATAACCCTTGACATCAACATAGATTACTGCATCTTGTGTAAGGATTATTGAGGACCAAGGTGGATCACAACTACCAAGTTTTATAATTATTATGGAATAGTTTACTTGCTCTACTACTATTTCATCACAGGTGACTAGATCACAACAACCTTCAACTCATGCTCTAAATTAATTGAATTCTAAAATGATAAGTGTTTTTTAAACACTAAGAGCACCTGTGATACACTTAGTGGCATCAACACAATAGAAATAGGAAACTATTGTTGGTTGAGTCTGAATTGATATCTGAATATATTCTATGTCTATTTAGTTGAAGCATTAAATATGAAATTATGTGGTATTATGAAAATATGTGAGAATTAATCTTAAGTTGATTAATATATGTTAGTGTACATTTATTAGTTATTGATGTGCTTTTAAAAACTTATGTGATGGTTGTTGTTTAATTTCAATAGTGAAACATTCTAGTTATCTTAAGTTATAACTAAAAATTGAATTAATGCTTAGATAACTAGGTATATGTTTTTTATTATATACGTGATACTCATGGATATTGTGGATAAAATACTAAGTCTATATCGAGTATAACATATTTTCAATACATATAAAGTTAGACATTTTTATTCATTATTAATTTATTATACACAAATGAGCATATGTCTAATATATAAATATATAAGATACATGTAGATTGTGACTTAGTTCAAATCTACATGTATATCACACACACACACACACACATTTTCACTAGGTAAAATACTTAAATATATAGCATGATATGATTAATATATAGGTGTATTTTGATTATCTTGGCTGAATTTTGAGTATATTGGGAAAACATTTATATATGAGGTATTTGAAGTTAAATACTTGTCATTGTAATCTTGTTTATTAAAATAAGCTTAATTAATGTACTTTTATTATATGGTTTAAAACTATACATTAATGTTCTTAGATGTATGATATAACATTTATAGTTACATTTTGTATTTATGCAAGTAGATTCCTTGAGATGTTTCTTACCTAGATGGTATGATACTTTTATGGGATATTTATGAATATTTTTATTATTCTGTTATAAACTAGATGATTTTTAGATTTATTTCATTACATTTAATGGAATAAATGTATGCATTTGATATTTCCATATTTATCATATTTTATATTTGCTAATAGGGAATATTTTAATTGAATCTATTAGTTTTTATATTATTATATAATTAGCCAAATCTCACATTTATGATACTAAATAAGTTGTGTGATGGATTCCATTAGCTTAATAGGCACCATCAATGCAATATGACATGTAATCCGATGGAGTGGTGTATATGAAATTGACTGATCCTAGAGACAATTAACTATTTTAAAACTTTGGCCAGAGTAATGTTTACAGTTAAACATTGTCATTTCATGTGTTTGATATATTTTACATGTTTGTACGATATCATATTAAAAAATATTTATTTATGGTACACATAATGTAATAGTTATCTCATAGCACATGGGTTCTAGTTTGTCACTCTAGATTCTTGGACCATCATTATCTACCCATCCATGAAAGGAGGGTGATTATTTTCTTGGGACATAGTGCAATGGATTGATGGTTTGTGGGTGGTGTGTAAAATCACTAGGATGATGATCTCCCTCCTTGTAGAAGTACTATACTAGAAAATACACTTGAGATTATAGATAGATACATGAGTTCATTGAGACTCATGATACATGGAGCTTATTATTATTATTATTATTATTATTATTATTATTATTATTATTAAGACATAATTATTGCTAAAAATATATTACTTATTCATTTTTACATGTACAATAGTGACTATAATGTTTTATCAGTCATGGCTTAACTTGTATGTTTACTTTAAAGGAATGAATGCACTCTATTCAACATTGTTCATGTTTTTTATATCTTTAGCATGGTGATCATTAACTAAATGGATTATTTATAAACCTAATGGGGTTAAATCAAATATTATATTTAGTTAAAGATCACTTAGTTAGATTTCTTGTGGTGAAATCTATGAGTTTAATGTGTCTAATTTTTTAATTGATCTATTATAGTAAAACCCAGTGGGGTTGTTACATTGTAGTATCAAAACCCAGGATCAGACTTGAGGACTTAATGTGTTTGCTAATGTAAACTTATTCTCTTATTAATAAGGAATAATAGTGGCTCATGCTAGACTGGGAGGTGAGGGTAGTTAAAATAACAATCCCCTTGTTGATTTAAATCAGTTCAATGCTGAGAAAGCCATGAAGTTGGATCAAATCCTCACAACCATGCAAGATACCAGAGACTCAATCATGAACCTAGAATAGGAAGTACATGGCCATGAAGAAGAAAATACTCAAGAGAAATTTTAAAAACATCCTATTGAGTAGGAACATTATCAATAGCAAAGTCATGAGGAAGTGCCATAATATGTAAGAGATCTAGTAGCTAAAAAGTTGGCACATGATATCAAAAAGGTGAATCCACCTAACTTCAATGAAACTATATTAGGAGATGGAGCTAATGTGTGGCTGATAAAGATGGAGAAATATTTTAAGAACTCAAATTACACTAAAGTCATGAAATTAGTTTGGGGAGCACATCATCTTGATGGTGAAACAGTAACTTGATTGACAATTAAAAAGCTTGAGATGAACCTTGACTCAACCACCACCACTTGGGAATGATTTTTGACACTATTTATGTCATGATGGATTCTAAAACTATATTTTGATTGAAAGATTACAAATTTTTGGAATATTAATCAAGGAGAAAAATTGGTAAATGAATACTAGGAGTAATTCACCAAGATCATTAATTATGCACCTCAATATCATGTAGATGAGAGGTTGAGGATCAAGAAATTCATCATGTAATTAAAACTCTAAGTTGGCTGTGAAGTAGATGTATAAGGATCATCTACTATGGATCAGGTTTTTGAGAAAGAATTCAATGATAAATAGAAAATAAAATCTTTTTCCCAAGTCAGAGAGAAGTTCAAGAAGAAGTTTGGAAGTTATAAACTAATTTTCAAAAAGAATAATTAGAGGCAAAGGAGTGGAGACTTCAATATTCAATTCAATTCTTCAGAATTCCAAGTTTAGTAGTGGTTTAGAGACTAAGAAACCTAGTAATGGTTTCAAGAGAAGTTTTAAGGGAAACTAATATTCTAAAAGGAAAGGACTAGCTAGAGTTTACCTCATTTGTGTGGGTGACCATTATGGTCTATAGTGTACTCAAGACAAGTTGAATAATAAGGGTTTTGCTTCTTAATAAGGTACATTTTATTATTAGATCCATGTAATTGTTGATAATCATCAGGATGAATATCAAGCTTCATCCATATAATTCTTAGGTATTTTTTTTAGTCGTCTAGTTTCTAATTTGATTCACACATGATATAAAGAATGTTTCATTTCTCCTATAATTCTTAGTAAACTATTTATAAAATCTAGATTTATGGCAAATACATGGTTAGTATAGTATGGGAATGAATCAAAGCTCAAAGTTGACAAGTGTTTAGTAGAATCTAAGATTAGGTTGTCTAAATAGACTATATTAGTGTATATTTATGATACACTATTAGGGTTATATGATGTGATCTCAGGATTCAATTGGATTTCAAAGGATAAAGCTAAGGTTTACTAATATCTAAATAAGATTGAGTATCAAGATGATCTAGGAAATCAGACACAATTATAAGGTGAGAAAAGGGAGTTGAAGATTAGGAAGATTTATAAAATTTAACTCAAGAAAGCTTAGAGGAAGGGATGACGTGTATTTATCATTAAGATAAATGAGATGGAGGAATCTAAGGAACCATCCATTGATGATTATCCTTTTCTAAATAACTTTTAGGATGTGCTTCTAGAGGAATTACCTTGATTACCACTAAAGAACAAGTTTGATTTCATGATTGATATTATATTGAGATTATAATTACAATCTAAGGCACATTACATAATGACAACCTCTAAATTAATTGAGTTAAATGCTCAAATTCAAGAGTTATTATCAATAAGATTGATTCAACCATGTGTGTCACCATGGGTTGCACCAGTTATCTTCATCAATAATAAGGATGGTACTCTTCACATGTGTAATGATTAAAGGATGTTAAACAAGGTGGAAATCAAGAACAAATATTTATTACCATGAATTGATGATCTCTTTGATCATATGTTGGGGGAAACAATATTTTATAAGATTGATCTTAGAGTAGGGTATCATCAACTGAGAATCATTGATGAATTTATTCCTAAAATAACATTTAGGACTTGATATGGGCACTATGAGTTCACAGTGTTACCATTTGGGTTGATAAATGATCCTACAACATTTATGAATCTCATGAATAGTGTGATCAAAGATTATCTATAACATTTTATTTTGGTATTTCTAGATGACATCCTCATATATTCTAAGGATGAGAGAAAATCTACAACATCTAGAATTACAAAATCATTGATTGTACAAAAAGTTGTTTTAGTGTGCATTTTACTAAAATAAGGTATAATATCATGGATATATTATCTCTACATATGGAATTTCAATGGATCTAATGAAGACAAGAGCCATAAAGGAATGGAAAGTACTAAATAACATGTATGAGGTAATGATTTTCATGGTACTAGTGGGATATTATAGAAAATTAATTTTTAATTTCTCTAAGATAGATAATCTAATTAATTCTATTTAGTGTAAGAATAAATGTTTTGTCTAGTCAAATAAGTGTGATGTAGCCTTTTAGAAGCTAAAAATGAGGCTTGCTTTAACACAAGTGCTAAGATTTCCCCATCCTAATGGTCAAATCATAATGATCATATATGTATATGGGGATGGACTTGGAGGAGTTCTTATGCAAGATGGTTTAGTTGTAGAATATGAGTCTAGAAAATTGAATCCATATGGGGTAAATTATGACCCTCGTGACTTAGAACTTGTAATAATTATACAAGCCTTACAATTTTTGAGGCATTATCAATTGGGGATACTATTTGAGATCGAGATTGACAACTTGGGACTCAAGTACATATTCACCTAATTAAACATAAATTATCATAAGATATGGTGCTTAAAGTTCTTATCTAATTATGATTTTGATATTAATTATATAAAATTCAAGGAGATTAGAGTTGTTGATGTTTTAATTCATGGAAGGTACATAGGAGCCATGGCTACTATTAGGAGTAGTTTTAGAGAATAGGTAATCAAATTTATGCCAAGAGATGAATTCTATGATTAGTTTAGGAAATCAATATTAGGAGATGAATTCATGTCAGGAAATTAATGATTAACATCCTAGGTATAACGGATTCAATATAGAGAGTGATAGTATTTTAAGGTACAATGGTAGGATGTATGTGCTTGATAGAGAGAATCTAAGGAGGATGGTGCTAAATAAACTACACAATTCATAATATTTACGACATCCAAGTGTAACCAAGCTCATGGATAAGATAAGACCATTCAATTGCTATAAAGTAATAAAGAAAGATGCAACAAATTTTGAGTCTCATTGTGTGGAATGCTAGCGTATGAAAGTTGAACATGTGCATCTAGTAGGATTATTATATCCTCATGATATACCAGAATGGAAATGATAGGTGACTAGCATGGATGTATAAGGGTTTACCTTTTCATATAATGGACATGATATGATCTTGGTTATAGTTGATAAACTAACCAAGGTAGCCCACTTCATACCAAGCAACTTGACAAATGATGCACATATGCTTGCAAATGAAAATGTTAATAGGTGTATTAATTATATGGATTTGCATAAAATATAATTTCATATTGAGATCCAAGGATTAATTTTATATTTTGGTTGACTCTGAATTCATCTCTAGCTACGTAGTTGAATTTTAGCACTACTTATCACTTGGAAAGTAATGGATAGATAGAGTGAGTTAACCAGGTTTTAGAAGATCTCTTTTATATATATTGGATGGATCAGCAATACAAGTGGGAAGAGTACCTTTCATTGGTTTATTTTGATTATAATAACTCATGCAAATTAGCATTAAATATCTCTTTATTTAAGGCATTATATGGAAGGATGTGTAGAGCACCAATCAGTTGAGATAGGTTAGAGGATAGGGTAGTCTTTGGACCTAAGATGCTTTTGGAAATGGAAGAGCAAGTTATGACAATCAAGCAGAGGTTATTTGAGGCCAATGATAGATAAAAAAATTATGTTGATTCAAAGAGAATTGTAAGGAAATTTTTTGCAAGTGATAAAGTGTTTTTATGGCTTAAGCCTCAGAAACACTTGATTAAGTTCAAAAAGTCAGTGAAATTTTCACCTATATATGTGTGACCCTTCGAGGTTTTGGAATTGGTTAATCTTGTAGAGTATAGGATTTCATTACTACCATCTCTAGCTCTTTTACATAATGTCTTCGATGCATCTTATCTTAAAAATTATGTTTTTGATCCTTCACATGTGTTAGATTTAAATTTTTTGTAGGTTATGGATCATAGGGTAGCCATGGTAAAACCAATTAGAATATTTGACACTCACAAAATTTGTTTTCATAATAAAGAAGTGTCATAGTACAAGGTCTAGTGGGACTCATATTTTAAAGATAGTGTCACTTGGGAAGAGAATGATGAGTTTTGTAGTTTGGTTCCACATTTGTTTTCTTTATTTACTATTACATATTATGTTATTTTCTATTGAATAATATTTAAAAATTTAGAACTTGTGTTTGAATAAGTGTCATCGAGATGATAACCAGCTTTAGGGGGAAGGATGTTACATCCTAATTTTTCTCTAAGCTAAATAGCCTTTTTATCCATGGATTTTCATGGTTATTATATAATTTACTAATGTTTTATTATGTTTTATTTTATATGTTGATTATGGGATAGTTATACTTTGCTTAATTTACATGATTGATTAGATATGGGGTTAGTTGTACTTTCATATTCTATACTTGATGGTCATGTTTATTAGTTTATATGGTAGTATTTTATGGATATATTTGTGTTTTGAGATAACTACCTTCATTATATTGAGGTGGATGTTGGAAAGATCCATCCCTTAGAGTGCAATGGAGGGAGGGCATCATCAAAGAGGGTGGTGTAGATGGAGGCATTGGGGTATGATAGAGATAAAATCCATAAACCCACATGCATAACATATTAGATTACGATGTTTTATGATTATTATTTTAGTTAGATAGTTGTAGTATGTCTTGATTTTAGATATATGTCAACTATGATCTTATTTTGGTTTGATTAACTTGTAGATTTAGTTATATGATGGCACTAATCTAGTTATGCTACTACATTCATATTTGTTGATTTTATTGCTTGGTTCATTGAATGGACTTGTACCTATCTTGTTGTGACTTACCGTTGTATTGGAAATAACTAAGTGTTTCATTAATAGTCTTTGTGTGGGATGTATTATTATATGTATTAGACAAATTCTAATACTTTGTTTGATCTATTGTCAATTAATTATTAATACTTATAATATTATAAGAATATTCATGTTTCTAAACAATGATTATATATTATTTAAATGAATAAGATAAGTTATTATGATTAATCAATGTGTTTATGATTATTAGCAAAGATCAAATTCTCTATTAATGGCTAAAATGTTTCATAGACCTATTGAGGTCAATGGCATTCTTGGATAACATTGATATTAATTGTTTTCTTTCAATAGTTGCATTAAATAAAGAATATATATAAATTATAACTTGATTAAATTATATTAGGTAAATATCACTATTTTATTATATTGTCATATGGTATAAATGATAGTCAAAGATATTTGAAAGAATCCTCTTCCAAAGAAATGTCAACAATATACTTTTTATTGTTAGCATAATGGTGTTTGATTTGAGTTATAATATTTGATAGTGGACTTGTTTTTTTGTCAACACAACATGTAAATTATAATGTTTGATAACTTTTATAAAGTTGATGCATTGGAAAAAAGTGAAGTCAATGAACATGCAAAATTTGAAGGGCTGTTATAATGATTATTTTATTTGTTAATTGGGAACATTAAAGATTATTAGGTTTTATAACTAGTTTTGACTTAAGTAAATAAGCACTTAACAAAACCATTATGTGAATTTGAAGTATTATGCATGATAAAATGGTGGTATGTAATTTTTTCATTTTAGTTAGTCTCTACATGCATACACTAAGCCAAAATTGTGGCCATAAAGTTTAGAGAATATTTAGGATGATGAAGGAGAATAAGAGGAGTAAGGGAGAGGATTGGATGGAATAAAAAAATTGGTAGACATAATATTAGATAGAGGATTCAAGCTTGTAGATGAAGCAAAATATGAATCATTTGCATTGTCATTGGAGGTTTTGTTACTATGTCAACTTTACTTTAAGATTCATATGTTGGTTATGACGATTTTGGCAATCAAATATTTATGTGTTTTAGTTTATTATTATTTTTGGAGATATTGTAAAGGGATAAATGATGGGCCTTTTGGATGGCTTGGCCATCCATAGAACCCATCATATAACCCTAAAACTTGGTAGAATAGCCATAGTTTGAAACTCTTGCTATGCAAAATAGAATATTGGAAAACTCTATAATGGGTGAGTGAATTATATGTTGTGTTAATTTTTGGAGTCCTATTTCAAATTATGTTGATCCTTATAATTGTTAAATTTATATATGGTTGAGGCTTAATCTCAATGAAAAATTATGGGTTTTAATTGTTCTACCTTAAGGAAGAATTCTATGTATTTTTAGGGTTGAATAAAAACTTGAAGTTAATAGAAAAGAAGTATTTATTGTAATTACAATGTATATACATACTTGGTCAATTTTATAGACCCTCTTTAGGTTCATCTATGTATATATACAAAACATGGAAATTTGGGTAATGAAATATGGGATTTTTATAACATTATTGACTGTTAGGAAAATATAAAAATACACACACAGATATACACACACACACACACACACACACACACACACACACACACACACACACACACACATATATACATATATATATACATATATATATATATATATATACATATATATATACATATATATATACACATATATATATATGTATGTATATATATATATAATTCAATTGCAGATATCATATATACTATTATGTGGATATAGCTTAAGAATTGATATAAACATTTTGTGAGAATTGGGGAAAGAATCTTTATATATAAATAGTTACACATGCCTATAGTATATTTAATTGTTTATATTGTATTTAGTTTTGTTGATGGCCAATATATAATTGTATAAAGGAATGAAACCTATTAATGATACCCTTGGTAGATATTAGTGAAAACTACGGTTGGGTATAAGTATATATAGTTGGTTTTATATTCACATAAAATACATATGTTTTATAAGGCATTTTTAATCTTAGGTAAAAGATTAAGACACTGTATACATTGACATATATAAATTATTTATTGTAATGGATTCTTTATACAATTTGACTTGGAATATATATTACGATAAGATAGGTTAATATAGTTTTCAATATATCCTATTATTTAAATATTATAAATTATGTATGAATTATCTTATATTGAACTTAGATAGTTTATATTGTGAAAGAGAGTTAAAGACATTGAAATATTTATAGATTGAATAAGTTATCTCTTTCAAAGAAATAAAAATAGGAAAGTATTATTGGTTGAGTTTGAATTGATATTTGAATATATTTTGTGTCTATTTACTCGAATAAATAAATATGGATTTTTTTGGTTTTAGGAAAATATGTGAGAATCAATCTTAATTTTATTAGTATTTGCCAGTGTACATTTATTTGTTTTGAATATGCTTTTAAATATTTATGTGATGGTTGTTTTCTAAGTTCGATACTGAAACATTATAGTTATCTTATGTTGTAATTAACAAGTGAATTAATGCTTAGATAACTAAGTATATTCATTTGATTATATACGTTATACTCATGGAGATTTTGGATAGAATACTAAGTCCATGAAGTGTATAATGTGTTTGCAATGCATATATAGTTATATGTTTTTATTAGTTGTTCTTTTATTATACACAATTGAGTATATGCTTGATATATACATATACAATATACATATAGAGTGTAACTTAATTTTAATATTGACACTCAATAAAATACATAACAATAAAGCATGGTATGACAAATATATATGGGTATATTTTGATTATCTTGGATAAATTCTGAGTGTGCAGGGAAAACATCTATATATGGGGTATTTGGGATTGAATTCTTGTCATTTTAATCTTGTGTATTAAAATAATATTAATTAACATACTTTTAGTATGTGGTTTTAAGTTGTACATTAATGTTATTATATGGATGACATAACATTTAAAGTTACATTTTTTACTTCTATAACTAGATGCCTTGAGATGTTTCTTACCTAGTAGTATGATACTTTTATGGGTTATTTATGAACATGTTTATTATTATATTATAAACTAGATGATTTTTAGATTCATTATATTACATTTGATGGACTAGATGTATGTATTTGATATTTCCATAATTAGCATATTTTATATCTGCTAATAGGGAATATTTTGATTGAATCTATTGGTTTTTAAATTATTATATAATTAACCAAATTTCATATTTATGATAATAAATAACTAGTGTGACAGATTCCACTAGCTTAATTAGTGTCATCAATGCAAGATGAGGTGTAATCTAGTTGAGTGGTGTGTATGAAATTGACTGATCCTAGAGATCATTAAGTATTTTAAAACATCAGCCAAAGTAATGTTTATAGTTGAGCATTTTAATTTTATGTGTTTGATATAGTTTACATGTTCGTACAATATCATGTTAGAATGGATTTATTTATGGTATACATCATGGAATAGTTATCTTATAGAAGATAGGTTCTACCTTATCACTTTTGATTCCCTCACCATCATTATCTACCCTTCCATGAAAGGAGGGTTATTTCCTTGTTGGGAGATAATGTGTGGGATCAATGGTCCATGGTTGGTGTGGAACAACACTTGGATGATGATCTCCCTATTCACAATAGTACTACACTAGACACTACACTTAAGATTATAGATATATACTTGAGTTCAGTGAGACTCATGATTCATGGAGATTTGTATCATTATAATATTATTATTGATACATTATTATTGCTGAAATCATACTATTTATTCATTTTTACATCTACAATAGTGATTATAGTGTTATATCAGTAGTGGTTAAAATTATATTATTACTTTAATGGAATAAATTTAGTCTTTATTAATTATTCAACATTGCTCATGTTTTGTTATATCTTTAGCTTGGTGATCATTAGCTAAATGTATTAACTATAAACCCTTTGGGGTTATATAAAATAATAGATTTAATTAAATATCACCTAGTTAGGTTTCTCATGGTGAAATATTTTGGATGAATATGTATAATTAATTTTTTTTTAAATACTCTATTCTTGTAAAACCCAATGTGGTTACTACACATAATTAAGAGGATTATGGAAAATAATCCTAATAATTGGCATAACATCTTGAAATCTACATTATGGTATGATAGGAATAGAATTAAAGCAACTTTAAGCACTTCTCCTTACCACTTAGTTTATTGCCAACACCCTATTTTTTCAATCAAATTGAGGATTCTTACCTTGCATTTTATGACTAATTATTTGGGAAAAAATGACAAAATAGAGTTCCCCTTCTTGAATATTATGCACTTAGACTAAAAACATGATGTGACCTTAATAAACTTTAGCAAACATTGAGGGATTGTCAAATATTGGTTTGATTAATGACCCAAACTAAAATAATTTTGGGTATTTTCCTTTATCCTTATGTGGGATAAGGCTCATGAATAGAATGGACAACACAAAAAAAATTGATTCCTTATGGCTGGGTCCCTATCTAATTTCTAAAATCCTTAGGGAGAATTTTTTCTACCTAAGGTGTCTAAATGGTGAAGATATCACATTACCCATCAATGGACAATTCCTAAAACACTACTTCTAGGATTGAATTGTCTTGAAACACCTTATGAATAATTTATTGTTCCTTTTCTCTTGGTTGGTTTACTTTTCTTCATGTCTCTTATTTTAGTGTAGGTTTGATTTCATTATTTTCTATCTATTTGCTTTGATTTTCAGTGCTTGGCTCAGTTGTGTGTCATTGGTTTTTGAGTTAAACCTATTGTTTTGACATGAAGGTTCCCTTCCTTTGTTAAAATTTGATAAATGAGTGATTTATATGTAAGTAACAACAACACTCTTATATGTTAATGTAAAAATTATTGTTTGAATGCTTATGTAAACTATTATGTCTTCTTTGTAGTTTTAGAATACAGAAGGCCAATGATTTGAAATGGAACATATGGATTTAGAAAGTCCTATTTTATTTTTTAAATACAAATAAATTCATATAATGAAATAACTTAAAAAATGTGATGGTACTTTAATTCTGATTTGCCTTATTCATCATAAGCCTTTTGATTCTTTACTCAAACCCATGACTTGTTCCAACACTCCAAAAATGGAAAAATAAAATATCTTTAAAAAAAAGTTGAACTAAAATGTAGAAACTAAAAATTATCCTCAAAAGAGTGATATCGGTAGCCTCCACCATAGGCTTTTTGGCATATTTATAAATGAAGCAAAGCCTCTAAAAGGGGTCAAAGTTATATCCATCAGGGTTATGAACAACTAGTTGGTAGCAAGGAAATGATCATGCCATTCCCCCTAAGATAAATTCCAAAATCTATCCCCTTTAAAAAAAATTAGCATTTGGTCAAATCTGATTTATTATGACAGCATAGAAAAAATTAAAATAATCATATAGCTCACACCCTAATGGCTTTAGGTAGAATTTTGGTTTAGAATGTCATGTGTTGAAGTAGAATTTTGTTCCTTCATGTTTTTATTTTGCCTTGGATGATGTCTTGTAATTAATATTTGTTGTTGAATGAGAACTTGAGATTTTGAATTGTTGAGATAATAAATAGTATTTCCCAATAGGAGTCACCATTTTTAATTACACAACATGCCCCATTTTGAATATAAAAATGGATACCCTCTTTTTACTTTGATTAGTATGGATTTAGTTATCTATATTTATCTTATTAAGCTGTTTAGCCCTAGGGTGATATATTCTTCATCATTTGGCCCATAAATCATTTTATTGGTATTCAAGTTGTGTTGTGATAATCTTAGATAATCCCTTAGATATTGATATCAAGTCCCTCAATCCTAAATCAGTCTAACTACATTGATCAAGCTCAAAATGTGTTGATTTGATGTTATTCAAGTTGAGTTGACCATGTCTAAAAATGCAACCTTGATGCCTTAGCCATTTCCCTTATCTTTCTCATGAGAATTTTGATTCCACTAGACCCTCCCATGTATCACTATCAAATCATTTTAAATTATGGGCTAGTCCAAAAATCTTAGAAATAAAATTTCCCCATGTGTGTGAAGATCAATCTATGTGGCATAACCTTGATGACCCTACTCAATAGACAATTAATTCGCATAAAATAGTTCGATGGGCTTGAGAGTTCAAGAGGTTTCCACATGGTGACATCTCAAGATCCTAGGATCAGAAAGGCTCTACTAAAATCTAATAGTACCATGGCCTTGAGGACATAATATGTTTCCACATGGAGATAGCTTGGGAGTCTAGGAGCATAGGGACAAAGTTGATCTAGAAACTAGCTAAAGGTCTAGCTCATTAGGGTGATGCCACATGGCATCATCTTGTGTACCCAAAATATAGACCCAGCTTGATGAGGAAACATCATGTGCTACCATGATGATGATATCATTCCATTGAGATTAAATTTGAAGGGAATATTCATATCACCAAAATACAAACCCTTAATATTTAATCCAATAAAGACATGCCATATGGTATTTAACAATATTAAATTTTATGGTCATCCCAAATGTCAAAAATGTCAAAGTCTTGAGGATGATGTTGGATAATTGAATGCCAAGTTTCTATGGGATAGGTAGGATTCATAATGACATTATTTCAATTTAACATGCTTGGTCTAAATTAATGGTATATGTGTGTATGATTTATATTTATATAATATCCCATTTTTGAATCAAAAGCTAAGTAATGTTGTTTCTATGCAAAATTGCTTTCTACATTCAAAGAAGAAATAAGAAACTGAAATAAATGGTTAAGGCTAGAAGTACCTGATAAAGTTGAGCGCACCGAAATCAGACGTTGGAAGATTCTCCTCCTTGGCTGTGGAGGAATGACACCTACGAAAAAGAGACTGAAACACGAAAAGATATTAGTCAAAGATATGGTGGGTTGTCAGGCGAACCCCTGATCCCGGAAGTACAAAGACTCCCTAAAAGGATATCAACCCACTGATAAAAAGCGTAATATTGGACGAAAGTAGATAATAAAAGATGAAATGAAAGAAATAAATGACAGAAAATAAAAGTGCATACCTAATATGCAGCACTGTTCTGCACAGTCATCGGTGTCGGTCTCTGTGGTGCCAGCGTCGGTCTCTGTGGTGCCGGCGTCAGTCTGGGAAGGTGCCGACGTCGGTTAAGGTGCCGTCATCGGTCGGGGTAGTGACCGGCGTCGGTAGGGGCAGGTTCTGAACAGAGGTCTGGGAAGGTTTGCAGAAGGTCTTGACAGGGTCGGGACAAGATTTTAGACAGAGTCGGGATGGGGTTTTTGGTCGAGTTTGGGGGTTTGAAGCTTCAGGATGGCTGAAATAGGGAATAGATAATCAGAAAGAAAAAAATGAAAATAAACACAGAAGATACTTACCTGTCAGACGCCATGATGAAAGCGATAGTCGAAGTTCTTGTGCAGTGCTGGAAGAACGAACGCTGGAGTTGATGGATGCTGGAGTTAATGGATGCTGGAGTTCGAATGCTGGAGAGCCTGTAGATGTCAGAAAAATGGGAGTCTGATTGACTGATCAGGGAGGGGAAATTGAATGAAGGCCCTGGGATGGTTTCGAGAGACGGTTCGATAACCGTTTCGAAAAACCGATCGGGAACCGAATAGTAACGGATAACGGATAACGGGATGGTGACCGACGTCGGCAGGATTGCCGACGTTGGCCGATAAGTGACCGACGTCGGTGACATCAGCCGGGTAAAGACCGTCGTCAGCAGATGCACAATGAGGACAGAGTCTAGCTTTTAGTTCTCTGCTCATTGTTACATGCTGCTAGGGTCAAGGTTGGTAGAACAAGTGATCGTCAAGGGTTAAATAGGCGAAGAAGAATAAGACAGGGAGTGACCAGGGGAGTTGACACGATTTTGGTGTCTACATTTGCCCCTTTTTGTCTTATTGGTTGTTCTGACGAATTGTAAGACAAAAATAGGAGTGAGTGCCCCAGGTGAGGGATAAGGTTGATTTCGTCTTGTTGGTTGTTCGAATGAACTGCAAGACAAAAATAGGAAATGGATAGGTTGCCCCGATTAAGGATAAGGTATTCCCCCTCAAAGCAAGAGTCGAGGGAAGGGAACCGAGAATCAGGTGCTGATTTGACAAAGAGTGGATGAAAAAGGGGGTGAGGGTGAACGCTGCAAAAGTCGTGATTGCGTGCATACCACTGCACGAGATGGTCAGGTCAAAAGTGTCGCAGGTCAAGGGTCGAGGAGTGCCAAAATTGAAGTAACCAGGCCCCAGCATTTAGTCATCTGCTGATTGGGTCACTCAATCGAAGCTGAAGCTCCAAATGGTCGTCGTGTTCTAGGTATCCCAGGCTCAGGAAGTGCTCCCAAAAACACGAAAAAGCCACAAGTAGTGTGGATCAACCGGTTTGCGATCCTATACTTGTGAGGGTCCAAAAAGGTCTGCGCACAATTCTGCTAACCAGTCATGAGGTAGCATACATGCAAAAAACAACCAAGGCAACAGTGTCTTGGAAGTAGTCGAGGTCAGCGGAGATAGGCATGATCTCCAATGGTTGTTGGTCGAGGGGAGGAATGGATGAAAGGATGTGGCTGAGCTAACCCTAGAAGACCCCATTTTGACTGAGCGCTGCCTACATAGCCCTGGTGATAGGGCCTCAGGCCAATGTAGTTCTCCCTAAAAGGGAGGGAGGGTCAGAGGGATTGAATGGGTCATGGTCAAGGACAGGATTATGGTTAAAAGAAGGAAAGAAGGTTTGTCCATCAGAGAGACGAACAAAAGAGAATGGTCGAGCTAACCCCAGAAGACAGTCGTGTCATCTGAGTGCTGCCTACATAGCCCCTGTGATAGGGCCTCAGACCAATGTAGTTCAGACCAAACGTTCGAGTGGTAGACAGGTGGTTAAAATGGTTGATAGATTGGTCGATGATTGGATGAAATGATGAGGAAAAAAAAGATGTTGCAGCCTTTAAATGGTGTATTCTGCAACATTGGTTGAGGGGTTTTTCATCCCTAGCAATATTCCATATTCATGATGGATGTATGCTAAAAATGAATTGAGGTTTATTTATGCTTCAGCAAGTATTGGTTTATGCTGAACATAAATTGTGGCGGGTCGATAGTTTCCATGTGTATTGGTGTCCATAGAAACTGGGGTGAATAGGCTAGGTCAGGTTGATGGTTTGAAAAGAGAGTTGAGTTGAGTCGATTGACAAGTGATGAAGGTGAATGTGACCAAAGTGTAGAAGAAGTGAAAAGCATATTTCTCTTTCATTGACAAGGACCAAAAAGATAGCATAAATAGGGGTTATGAGAACCAAGAGCCCCATTCATGCGTGACGTCGTTGACCGTGGATATGTTAGAGCGGTAATCGAATCACTTCGACATTAAAGTGAGCTCGAAGTCCCTTAAGCAGGTGGTAGGAGGAGGAAGAAGGGTAACCCATTTTAAGAGCAAAAATAATGATGCCCCTTTTTATAGGAGACCCTGAGACAACTACAAGCTAAGTCCATGACTCGTTCAATTTTTTTTTTTTTTTTTTTTTTTTTGCGCAGACTGATCAATGCGGGAAGCCTGCATAGAGATGTCGTTTGTTTGGTGGTCAGGTTGTGAAGCTGATCAATGCGGGAAGCTTCTAAAATAATGCTGTTTATTGCCAGATTAGTCATAGCCATCCTTCGAGGGAGTGGTCTAGATTTTTGTTTAATATAAAGGCTTTTGAATAGCTGTCCTTCGAGGGAGCAGTCTATTTATTACAGCAATGATAGTACAGCTATCCTTCGAGGGAGCAGTCTGTTTGTTTGATCTTGATTTGTTTTGATAGAAATGTGAGTCATGGACAAGATTATAGAAGGTCAAGGACTCCCTTTTATGAGGACAAAGCATCCATACCGCATAAAAGGGTTATAGGAATTGTTAAGAGGAATAGGGTTGAAAGGAAGTAGGATTAAGAGGATGGGGATTGCTCAAGGGACAAGCCCAAGTTAAGTGTCAAGTGGATGAGTACTCGACTAGCAATAGAACGGTCGCAGATGCAACGCATTAAGAGGCTCAGGTTCTGGGCATCCATCAAGAGAAGACAGACGATAAGTCCCTGATCCATACTTGTGCGTGATAATAAAAGGTCCGAGCCAATTAGGAGCAAACTTGCCTCATTTACTGCACTCCATATTGGTCACGTGTTGATTCTCTTTGAGGATGAGGTCTCCGATGTTGAAATCTCGTTCTCACAGATTTTTGTCATAGGTGTGTTTGATGCGATGTTGATAAACATGGAGATGATTAAGGGCAGCAAGACGGCGTTCGTCAAGTAACTCAAGTTGAGCTAAGCAATCTTGATGAAAGTCATCGTTGGAAAGGATATCATGTAGAGAAATGTGGAGAGATGGGATCTGTACTTTGAGAGGTAAGACAGCCTCTGTTTCGTACACGAGAGAAAAAGGAGTAGCACCCGTAGAGGTTCAGATGCTAGTGCGGTAAGCCCACAAAGCGAAGGGAATGTGAATGTGCCAATCCCTGCCTGTGTCACTGACCACTTTCATGAGAATTTTGGTGAGAATTTTGTTGGAAGCCTCGGCCTGCCCATTTGCTTGAGGGTAGTAAGGCAAAGAGAAACTGAGTTTGATGCCGAAGGAGTCGCATAGCTTTTGGATAGTTTTGTTTTTAAAGGACTTGCCGTTATCGGTGATGATTTTATGAGGGACACCGAAACGACAGATGATGTGGGTGTTGATGAAGTCGATGATCTTGTCAGCTTTTGTGGAAACGAGAGGAATGGCTTCCACCCACTTGGTGAAATATTCAGTGGCTATGATGATGGATTGATGACAAAGAGACGAATGAGGATTAATCTCACCGATGAGATCTAAACCCCATTGAGAAAAAGGCTAGAAATCCTGAGCAATTTGTAAGGCGTGACTGGGGAGATGAAGCAAGTTAGAGTGCTGCTGACACTTGATGCAACACTGAACATAGTCGCTACAGTCTTGATGAAGGGTAGGCCAATAATAGCCCAGATGAAGGATGCACTTGGCAACCGAATTTCCACTGAAATGTCTGCCACAAATCCCATCGTGGACTTGTTGAATGGCTTGAGATGCTTCAGTGGAGGTGAGACAGCGAAGAAGGAGGCCGTCGAAGCCTCGCTTATAGAGAAGACCCCCTAGCATGGTATAGCGAGCAGTACGCTTGATAAAAGCTCGTCGTGCATTACTAGAGAGGTTGGGAGGAATGATAGAGAGAGATAAGAAGTCCACAAGTTGCTTATGCCAAGCGTCTTGTGGACTAGGGTCTATAGTGTTGACATGATGAATGTGAGGAGAGATATATGAAGGCAACGGCACACGACGCACCGTGACAAAAAGTCTGGATGCAGATGAGGAAGATGGGATATGGGAAGCGAGAGAAGCCATAGTGTCAGCAAACTTATTCGTGGATCGAGGAACAGTCTGCAAGAGGAAATGGTCGAAAGATGCAAGGAGAATGTCAGCATGATTTTTGTACCTTTGTAAAATTTCATTTTTACAGAGGTATCAACCGTTGACCTAATTGATGACGAGCTGCGAGTCGCCAAAGATGTTGATGGACTTGATGCTGAGAGAGAGGGCGGTCTGAAGTCCCAAAATTAAGGCCTCGTATTCGGCCATATTATTGGTACAATCAAAGTCGAGCTTAAAAGATAGAGGCATGGGCTCTCCTTCGAATGGAATGAGAATAACCCCAGCACCCCCACCTAGTTGACATTTGGAACCGTTAAAGAACATAGTCATCTGATAGGTGGTGTCATCGGAGGAAAGCGCAGCGATAGACTCATCAGGGAATTCACACTGTGAAGGTTGATTATCAGGAAGAGGGGCATCTGCTAGTTGATCAGCGATGTTTTGCCCCTTGATAGATTTCTACTGGATGAATTCGAGATTGAACTCAGCAAGCAGCATGAGCCACCGAGCCATACATTGATTCTGATATGGCTTGGAGTGCATATACTTGAGAGGGTCGGTGTGCGTGATGACAAAGGTTTTATGACTAAGAAGATAGTGGTGAAGCTTAGTAGCAACAAAGACTAACGCCAAATAGAGTTTCTCGATATGGATATACCGAGTTTCATAGTTGACCAGTGTTCGGCTGATGTAATAAACGGCTTGCTCACAGTGATGCTCGTCTCGGTGCGCGATCATGGCACCTAATGAATGGTGAGTGGCTGAGATATAAAGGTAGAAGGGTTGGTCATCTTTAGGTGGAATGAGGACTGGTGGAGAGACCAGATAGCGTTTTAAGGCTTCAAAAGCCTCTTGACAGTCCTTATCCCATGTAAAAATGACGTCCTTCTTAAGGAGATGATGAAAAGGTTGGCAGCGGTCAGAAAGCTGTGAGATGAAGCGACGAATGGACTGGAGCTTGCCTTGCAAACTATGAAGCTGCTTGAGATTGGTCGGGGGAGGCATTTCGAGAATAGCGCGAATCTTTGCGGGATCTATCTCGATGCCACGGAAGGAAATGATGAAGCTGAGAAACTTGCCAGAGAGGACCCCAAAAACACATTTCTTGGGATTAAGACGAACATGGTACTGAAGAAGACGAGAAAAGATGATGTTGAGAATGGTCAGATGGTCACGGCGAAGCTTGGATTTGCTGAGAAGGTCATCCACATAGTCCTCCATGATTTTGTGGAGGAGATCGTGGAAAATGTAGGTCATGGCACGCTGATAAGTGGCGCCTGCATTCTTCAAGCTGAAAGGCATGACTCGATAGCAAAAATTCCCCCATGGGGTGATGAAAGTAGTCTTGTGCTGATCTTCTGGAGCAATCAGGATTTGATTGTATCTTGAAAACTCGTCCATAAGAGATAACATCTCATGGCCGGCCGTAAGATCAACAAGCTGGTCGATGTTAGGAAGAGGAAAGTCATCTTTGGGACAGGCTAGGTTGAGGTCGCGATAGTCTATGCAGATCTGAATCCCCCCAGTTGCCTTGGTGACTGGGACGATGTTAGAGACCCACTGTGGATAGTCGATGGGCTGGATGAAGGAGACAGAAAGGAGGCGCTAAAGCTCCTCTTTAACAAGGAGGGCAATGGGAGGATGCATCTTTTGAAGCTTTTGCCTGACAGGCTTAGCCTCTGGTTTGGTGACAATGTTATGGGTAACAATGGTGGGGTCGATGCCAGGCATATCACTGTAAGTCCAGGCAAAGGCCTTGCTATGGTCAGAGAGGAAATGGGTATAGTCAAGCTGCTCTTGAGTGTCTAAAGATTGGCCAATCTTTAAGACATGAGGAACATCAGAAGAAGGAAGGTTGATGTCAATGCTTGATTCATTTAACATAACCTGGGTCTCAGAAGGGAGAGAGCGCTAGATAAAAGAATCATCAGCACCCATGTAAGAAAGAATGGCATCATCGTCAACGCAATGAACAGTGTGGATGGTTGCCGACTCATCTTCGATCATGCTGGGAAGAATGAGAGGGAGAGATTTGGATACCCCATTGAGCTGATAAGTCAAGGGGTCTAGGTGGATGGTGTTTATGGAAAAAAAAAACTAGGAGGAATGGAAACCACTGACTCCGTAGGTGAAGGTGGCGAAATAGGCGAGTGTGGAGGAGATTGGTCAAGGATTGGTTCAGGATAAAGGTCTACAGGGTCTTGAGTGGGGTCGTGATATCCCAGACCATACGGTTTCTTGGCATCGTCATCATTGAGCGGTTGGATAGGCTGATGGGAGCCCTGCTCATAGCGTCTGAAACCAAAACCCTTCCATGCACACCTGTAAAGGTAAGTGTATGCAAAGGCGGGGTTGCCAAGAAATGAGAAATTTGATGTGAAAGGTTGAGGTGAAGAAAGAGGATTACTGTCAGTAGGAGCTTGATTAAGCCCTCCATAGACGAGGTTGGTGCGGAGGTGAGGGGGACCATAAGGTATGATCATCCCTATCCGATGGTCGTAGGTGGGGCTGTGATGAAGGTGTCCATACTCTTGTGGAGTTTGGAACATGTCTAAAGCCAGCAAGCGATATTCTCCCAATGAAAGTCTTTGGAAGACGTCTTCTATGGGGTCTGTGGTTGTCACTTGAAGGGGAGGTGTAAGGGCGACCGCCTATTGCGAACTGGTTGAAGCTTTCGCAGATGGAGGCAGTGTCGGGGTTAACGGCTTGATAAGAATGAGGACATCGTTTGGACGGTAGGTGGTGTTGCATGTTTTGAAAGGCGAAGGGTCAGTGGGAATGGTGTGGACTTGTCTATCATGCTCAAACTTCACACAACGGTGCAGGGTGGAGGGGACACAGGACATGGCACGGATCCAGGGTCGACCCAACAAGATGTTGTATTGGAACTCTCCTTCGATGATGTAGAAGAGCTCCGGGACTGTGCGTGGACCAACGCGGATATGAAGGATGACTGTGCCAATGGTCGTGGCAGTAGTGTCATTGAAAGAGCGCAAGATCGCGTCAGTTTTGGAGATGCAATTCTTGGGAAGAGCCAACTGATCAAAGGCATGAGTGGAGATGATGTTGATGCTAGCGCCCCCGTCGATCATAACGCGTTTAATGCGTGTCCGATCGATGTAGGCAGTGATGAAGAGGGCGGCGTCCTGATCTTCCGTGTTGGATGTAGGAATCTCAGAATCGCTGAATGTTATGGAGGCAATAGGGGCTAAGGAGTGGACAAGGGCAGCAAGTGGTTGGGGGTCCTCGGGTTGGACCTCCGCTGCCTGTAGGGCTTGGATGAGGGCCTGACGATGTTGGGGTGAGGTTTGGATAAGATCATAGACGGACATCTTCACAGGCGTCTGGTGAAGCTGTTTCAACATGGAGTCGTGGATTGGTCCAGAAGAAGAAGAAGAAGAGGAGGGTTGAGGCACGCCAAGGATAGAAATCTTAGGCTTAGGCGGTTGAGGTGGATTGACAAAAGGGTAGGTCCAAGGAATGGCGGCTTTTTCTTTCGCCTTGTCCTTCTGTGACCTAGTGGTGATGTGAATGGCATTGATTTCAAAGATGGGAGGTGAAGATGATGAAGGAGTTGTAACTGGTTGATGAGATGTGGATGGATTTGAAGAGGTGGAAGGTTTATGAGAAGGAGTCAGGGGGCAGTCGAAAGTGTCCTCAAAGAGAAGAGTGTCTTTCTCCAGATAACGACGAATGACAGCCTTGAGGGCACAGCAAGTCTCAGTGTCATGTCCTGGTGTACGATGATATAAACAAATCTTCGTGTCATCGAACCAGGAAGGTTTAGACCCGAGAGGTTGAAAGGGCTTGATGGGTGGAAGAGTTATGCTAGAAGTTTGCAAAAGTCGTTGCAAGATTAAAGAGTATGAACCCACTAAAGGATCCGTGCTCATCGATGTATGCAATGTCGGTGACTTTTGCTTAGGCGAAGTTGGAGGGGGTTTTCGTACCACCTTCTGGGTTGATGGTGCGATGACAGGTTGAGACGGTACACTCTTCATGAGAGGTATCACCCTTTTGGGAGAGGGTAGGCTAGCGGTAGGTAAAGGAAGCAAAGGAGGCAATCGGTTTTGATTAAAGGTTGGAGTGGGAAGGACTCTGGTTAGGGTTGAAGGATGCGGGCCCAAAATGGAGGGCAATGGCGAAGGAAGAGGAGGCGTTCGCCTCTGTGGTTTGGCAGTCTTTTGAGATTTAGGTTGAAGATTACTATTAGTTGAAGTCTAGGTTAAGTCCACCTTCACTTGTGGATGAGTGAGGTTGGAGACGGGGCGAATGCCAAGCGATTTGATAGGTTTAGGCGGAGTAGATGAGGGTTTTGGTTTTGATGAAGTTGATGAAGATGTAGATGGTTTGGAGGCAGAAATCTGATTTTTGTTAATAGTCTTAGGAGGTTCCGCCATGGGAGGATTAGCAGCATGAGATGAGAGGGCCCGAGCTTGTTGAAGAGCTGTGAGACGGTCCCACAATCCCTGATGTTCCACTTTCCTAGAAGGGAGAAGTTCGAGTCTCTCCACTAGTCGGGAAAATGGCTGAGAAGATGCAGGATGAAATTTGGGCTCTTGAAAAGATGCCGATGGTTGTGGGACTGAAGGTGAGACGAATGTAGTAGTCTCGGGTCCAAAGCAAGGTGAAGTTGTGACAGGTTCATGTTTGGTTGGAGACGAAGGAGAGATAGGTTCTTCCCTAGGTGGAGAAGAAACTAGAGAATGAAGCTCCTCAAGCGGGTAAAGGGCAGGGATGATAGTGCCCTCCACTTGTGGTCAAGGAGTAGGAAAGGTTGGGTCCTCCATGGGCAGCAAGAAGGAAGATGGTGAAACTGGCGGTGCTGGTAAGGTCGAGGCGTCCTCCAAAATGAGAGAAGTTGAGGGAGAACTAGCCGGAGAAAGAGGTTCATCCACATGTGATGGACTGATAGATGAACTCACCTCTTGGGGTTGGTTAGAAATGAGGGGCGAGACCGTATTGACTGTTCGAATATTATGTTCATGGGTATTGTCAGTCAAGGTCTGGACGTTGTTTTGGGTTGGTGGATGATTGGGAAACGGTTGTTTGAAAATGTCGATACCCTGATTAGGAGGGGCGTTAGGATTGTCGAGGATGAGGTCACCCTTTTCCAACATGTCTTGGACTATGTTTTTAAGGGTTTTACAGTTACCTGTGTCATGACCTTTAACACGGTGGTAGTTACAAAAGTCATTCTCCCTATACCACGCAGGGATGGCGCGTGAGGGATCAAATTGTGGTGGAGGTCGGATCTGAGGGAGATTGATGGCCCCTTGTTTGACGAGTTTTTCCAGCACAGATGCGTATGATTCTCCAAGTGGAGTAAATTGTCGCTGTATGTATCTCTGCTGAAATTGACGAGTGGCGCTCATGGACGTGGATGGTTCAGATTGATTAGTTGAAGGTGAAGAAGAAGAAGATCTAATAACCACAGCATTTGCTGAAGCTTTAGATTTAGAATTGGACGAGGAAGGCTTAGAAGAGGGGTCATTGGTTTTGGAGTTGGGATTCTTACTCCGCAACTTGACTTTATTCTCCTCAACGGCACGTAACTCAAGTTTACGAGCCATCGTGAAGGCTTCGTCAAAAGTGCGGAAGGTTTGAACCCTCAATGTAGAAGAAATATGTTTAGCACAGGCTTGAGAGAAAAGTTCGATAAGCTCAGGCTGGGGTAAGGAAAATGAAAGTTGATTGATAAGGCCCCTCCACCGAGCAACGAAATCAGCAATGGATTCATCCTCAAACTGGCGGATAGAATAGAGGTCTGTGATGGAGACCTTCTTGGTGATATTGATGGAGAAATGATCGAAGAAGAGCTAGGCCAGCTGAGTGAATGTGAGGATGGAATGGCTGGGAAGAGAGCTGTACCAGTCAAGTGCAGCACCCGAGAGAGACATGGGAAACGTGCGTAAGAGTAATGCATCATCGTGGGCGATGAGGTAGCAGGCATGTCTGAATGCCCGTAAATGTTGTTGCGGGTCTTCCTTGCTCTGGAAATGAGAAAACTTAGGAAGTTCCCACTGGCTGGGATATGGTCTGATGGGGACGGAAGGATGGATGGGCTCGTTACAGATTTGTTCATACGAGAGAGTGTTACGTGAGCCGGTAACGGAGGTCTCTAGGTTGGACATTTTATCCATCAGCACCTTGATAATATCTACTGACGGATTGGCGGGTGGAGTGCCTCCTAGATTGTAAGGCGCTTGAAAGAGGCTGGAAGAGGTATACGACGTAGTCGGTTGTACCAATAAGGGCGCAACGTACGGATGACTAGTCGTAGGGACAAAAGGAGTGACTAAGGATGGTTGGATAGAAGACATGGCTAGGTTTGACGTGGTTATGGGAGGTTGACTAGAGGTAACATGGGCCAATGGATGGGTAGCCACCCTAGTGTTGATAGGAGTAAGGGTAGGTGGAATAGAGACGACCAGGTTTTGAAAGGGGGTAGAAAGTGGTTGAGTAGGTTGAGATTGATTGGGGGCCGAAACCCTGGTGAAAGTGGGCCCAACAATGGAAGGAGAGGCCACACTTGGATGGTTGGTAAGAGGTTGGTCATTGTTTGAGGTAACAGCCTGGGTATCTAAGGGTTGGACTATGGACGCCATTGATACGGCCACAGTTTCGAGGAGAGAAGTCGGCATTCCATAGATTGGATTGCCCGAGGAGTCTCACGTTCGGCTATTCGCGAGATAGTATTGCAAGGCTGCGGTATTGAGGTCCAAGAATTGTGCGAAATCTTGGTCCCCTTCTGGGATAATAGGCGTTTGGGTCGGAGAGGGTCTGGTAGGAGTTCTTTCAGTTTCTGAGTTGAACTCCATTATAGGGTTGGTTGTAGGCGGGGTAGACGGAAGAGGATGATGCCTCGCGTGATCGACTAGAGCCTTGGCTTGGCTACGAGTCAGAACCATTCAAGGCAAGGAAGAACGTCCTCACAAGCTCAAACAAGCAGATAAGAACCAAAAAGATGAAGACACAAGCAGATCCTAAAACCCTAGAAGTAAATTATTAGGATTATAGTGGCTTATGCCTTAGAATATGTGTGTAGAGGAAGATTGGCTTTGTGAGTCAGGTCCTAGAAGAAGCAGTCTATGGAAGGTTTTGGGTTTTGTTATGGTGCTCAAGAAGTCTGTGTTAGGGTCTGGTACGTGGCCTGGTGCTAAGGAGTAAGCTCCCCTCACTTCACGATTCCAGTGGTTAGCTGGTTTCGCTTAGCCAAGATATACCTCACCTAGAGATTATACTCCACCAGAGAACGGAGTGGGCTTCCCCCTTGGTGATGAAATCCAAGTAGGGTCACCGGGACGGGTAAGGTATCCGCTGGGGGATGAAATCCCAGTCGGGCCTTGTCTCAGGTAAGTTAAAATGTTTGTTTTGTGCAGGTGGTTTGGTCGTGTAACATGAAGTGATCTAGATTAATTCAATATGCGGTTTAATTACTATGTGTGGTCTAAGAGATGCAGGCAAACAGAAATGAATGTAAAGTGTTTTAATGTCCAAGTCAAAATGTTTGTTCGTATGAAGACGAATGGAGAAAGAGTTGAAGAATATGAGTTTAGCTAGTCTAGAAGTGCAAGAAAGAAATGTTCGTTTTAGTTCTGCTTATGATGTCGTTTAAGAAGAGACGAAAGGAGGTGAAAAGGAAGAAACCTAATGCGCCTAAATGAACGAAAGAAAGAAAGAACCCAAGGAGGACCTAGGGTCCCACCGGGCGTGCCAGAATGTTTCTATGCAAAATTGCTTTCTACATTCAAAGAAGAAATAAGAAACTGAAATAAATGGTTAAGGCTAGAAGTACCTGATAAAGTCGAGCGCACCGAAATCAGACGTTGGAAGATTCTCCTCTTTGGCTGTGGAGGAATGACACCTACGAAAAAGAGACCGAAACACGGAAAGATATTAGTCAAAGATATGGTGGGTTGTCAGGCAAACGCCCGATCCCGGAAGTACGAAGACTCCCTAAAAGGATATCAACCCACTGATAAAAAGCGTAATATTGGATGAAAGTAGATAATAAAAGATGAAATGACAGAAATAAATGACAGAAAATAAAAGTGCATACCTGATATGTAGCACTGTTCTGCACAGTCGCCGGCGTCGGTCTCTGTGGTGCCGGCGTCGGTTTGGGAAGGTGCCGACGTCGGTTAAGGTGCCGTCGTCGGTCAGGGTAGTGACCGGCGTCGGTAGGGGCAGGTTCTGAACAGAGGTCTGGGAAGGTTTGCAGAAGGTCTTGACAGGGTCGGGACAAGATTTTAGACAGAGTCGGGACGGGGTTTTTGGTCGAGTTTGGGGGTTTGAAGCTTCAGGATGGCTGAAATAGGGAATAGATAATCAGAAAGAAAAAAATGAAAATAAACACAGAAGATACTTACCTGTCAGACGCCATGATGAAAGCGATAGTCGAAGTTCTTGTGCAGTGCTGGAAGAACGAACGCTGGAGTTGATGGATGCTGGAGTTCGAACGCTGGAGAGCCTGTAGATGTCAGAAAAATGGGAGTCTGATTGACTGATCGAGGAGGGGAAATTGAATGAAGGCCCTGGGACGGTTTTGAGAGATGGTTCGATAACCGTTTCGAAAAATTGATCGGGAACTGAATAGTAACGGATAACGGATAACGGGATGGTGACCGACGTCGGCAGATGCACAATGAGGACAGAGTCTAGCTTTTAGTTCTCTGCTCATTGTTACATGCTGCCAGGGTCAAGGTTGGTAGAACAAGTGATCGTCAAGGGTTAAATAGGCGAAGAAGAATAAGACGGGGAGTGACCAGGGGAGTCGACACGATTTCGGTGTCTACAAATGCAAATGTTTATGTCTAAATAGAAAAATATTTTTGTTTATTTCTCACATTTGATCTAAATCGAATATGTGTTCTCTATTCATGATTTAATGTTTTAATACTTTTTTCATGACATTTCTTCAAAGTATTTATGCTTAACCATTTAATTAGATCTTGAAGGTTTCATCTTTCAATCAGAGTCACTATTTTGGATGTGTGTCCTTATCAGGGAGTTTGAACCCTTTGTCAAAACAAATCGTAGAAAATAGAGGCTTGAATTAGTTCAAGATGATAGACCTTTTTTAAATCACCAAGTACAAGGTAAAAGTGGGTATGTCAAGGTTTATATGAAATAAAGAAAGAGATACACAAGACAACTCCAAACTAATGAGAAAGTGACAAATGAAAAATTATGGAAGGTATAGAGTATCCCAGAGTAATCAGTCGGTGGTCAAATAATAATGACATGGCTTATACCTATAAAGCATGGGCATAACTTTGAGTTTATTATAGAATCAAGACCATCTAATACATTTCTTCAATCACTAATGAATGTTTGTAACTACCCTATTAGTGGGTTGAGTTGGTAATCAAGGGAGGGGATGACACCCTTAGCTATATATTATTTTTTGAAGCATTTCCCAAGGTTGGCTCATTGTGGACTATAAAATACACTGTTAATGCATAAACTTTCTTTTTAAAAAATTTTAACTACTTTTTAGGATAATCTCTCCCTTTGTCTTATTTTAGCATCATGATTGTAGAATTATTTCTTAAACTTGAATGACTATAATCACCTAATGTCATTAATAAAAATGCTTATATTGATATTTAAAAGGCTATTAATATTTTGAATCCATCTCATGCACATGCAGATGGTGATCATGGTCTTTCCCTCTTATCTATTCAGCTTCTTAGACTCACACCATCCTTGGGTTAAAGTTGTGATAATTCTAGCTTAACCAATGAGTGGTTTTGGTGGGTGTGTTCAATTAGATAGTGATATAATATGTTCAACATCAACAAGATTTTTTTATCTCTTTATCCCTTCTCTTATGCATTTTCTTTATGATAATAGGTTAACCTAGGTTGAAATCAATCTAAATACACATGCTAATCTTAGTTTATTATTTCTATTTGTAATTTTTAAGAATTTTTGAATATGTTTTTAATAAGTATATTCATAAATTATTTATTTACTTATCATGTTTATTTTAATAAACCATGATTTATATTTGAGGTTGAACCCAATGATAATTGTCCAAGGAAATTCTAGCATCTTTCTAATTGTCTAAAATAGAGATATTAAAAGAGACTCAATTTATAAAAATGTCCATTAGACAGAATGGCTACACATCAACATAATTATTGAATGTTAGGATAAGAATAACTAGTACAATTAGACCTTGGGGAAGCATTGTATTCATGGTATCTTCTTCCTTTTATAAGAGTCATAGTTTTAACAAAACCCTACCCAACTATTGTTGTGTTAAAAACAACATCAACACAATGTTAAATCTTAACATATCTTAAATGAATTAACATAATCCAAAATACATGACTCTTACTCACCTTTAATATATCCATTTATCTATATGTGGACTTGACCCATAAATTTTCAATCATAACTACTCATAATTTGCAAGTCAATTTTCAAAGCTCTCTATATCATTATTATACTATTTCCCACTCAAAAATATTGGCCCTAATTTTATAAGAGATGTATATGTTATGAATACAAGTATTTTTTAATAAACCTATCCACCTAATGTGCCATCATCCCTACACCATTTAGTGACTAGATTTCAAATTCAAAATATTCATTTGGGTTTTCTCACATGTTTCACTAGGTTAGATAAATATTGTCAAGTTGTTTCACTATACTACAAATAAAAATATAATTTAAAATGTACTTGATCTCTATCTATGATATTATTTTACACTATTACACATTGATAAAAACTATGCAATTATTCTAAAAATTGGATTATTCACTAAGATGAATGATCTCAAATCAAGTAAAAAACTAACATTATCAAGTATCAAATCTGAATTTCAAGTTGTATACATATATTCAAGGACCATAATTGCATAGTAATTCTATGTCAGATAAATAGGTGTGGTATTATTCCCTCATAAGTGTATCTATATACATATGAAATGGTCCATAATCAAAGGGATAGATTTTGATTAGATTAACCCATCACACTCCACATCAATTTTTGTAGGTTTCTAGATCTCATGAGTACCTCTAGGGTTTCCAAGTCAAAGAGAAGGAAAATAGTGAGTTTTGAATGGAATATATATAATATAAATATATTAGTTTACTTATCATACATAGGCCTCAGTGGATCAATTGTCATAGATTTGAAAAGTTCAATACAGATAATTTCACACTCAATGAACATGACTAGCCTACATTGCTATCGAAGTAGCATATACCTATCTAGACACTATTAAAATGATTATTCATTATACCAAGCCATAAAAATAATGTATTATTATGATTTACTTAGTTATACATTAGTTAAAACTAATTAGAAATCATAAAATAGAAGTATCTTCTATTTGGTTGTAGTTACTATTTTTAGCAAATGCAACTTGTCAATCTTAGTCAATTCTAATTTCAAATTCAGAGTTATTTTTAAATGACATTGATTACAATATAAATAGATATATTAGGTCTTATACCTATTTTTTCAAACATTATACTGTTAAAAAAAAATAGGGTACATAATTTTGGTGAATTTGTATATTTTTAGTAGTTATTTTTGAAAAAATTTCCTAGGGTTTTAGATTATTTTATGGTTCTTATACACAAAAGTGTTTTCTTTTGGTTGTTTTTTAATTTTTAATTTAATTTATTTTTTTTATTTCTATTTTAAAACCATGTTTTAATAGTTTTAAAACTCATAGGAGTTATCATTATGAAGAAATAGGTCTTCAATTTTACCTAATCCATGGTGTGGGGGGTATTGATCTACTACTAAAGATATTAAGAAACACTATATATGGAATTTAGTTTCCCTAAATCTTATGGTATATATAAAATCAATATTTATTTTAGAATAATGGAGTTTTGTTCCTAATTAATAAACAAGTATGGAGTAAATTAAATCAATAAATAATGTGTAATAATTAAGCCACTGATTTATGTAAACAGATTATATTTTTGACTTTTATAAAAATAGTAATAAATGAGAAAAAATATGAATTAGCTTATTCTAAGCTATCTGATCTGAGATAAGGCCTAAGAATTCAATTACATGATTGGGATAATATCAAAAATAGGTTCTTCATTTCATTTTTTGATATAATAAGAGAAATAAAATTGGGACAACCTATTGTTCAACACTGTAATCCTTTTTCGGCACTATTGTCCATGTGATCTATGTTTTCTAGGTTTTGCTCCATAGGTTTGTGTTACCCTGTTAGTGAAATATTGAATCCTAGAAGTCTATATAGCTTGTTGTGCATATGTTTTAATATTCAAAATCACTAGGAGCTCTTTGTGCTTGAACTTGAAAATAATTTTGGGAAAGAGAGATAAGAGGTTACTATGTAAAGGATACACTAAATGTACATCACACCTCATGTGTGGGCATGCTACCTACATACCAATACTTCAAGGAGAGATCAAGCTAATGTAGTTCTCCCATTGAATTTCTTAGTGTAATTGTATATGAAAATGCAACTAAATGCAAAACTAGGTGTATTTTAGATGGTAAGGGATTGCATCAAGGGTTTGAATAAGCTTGGAATAATATTATAAGGTTGTATGTAGAGAATAAGGAAACATTATTGAGTGTACTTTCTTGTATTCTTTCTTCTCTCTTGTAAATGAGTGCTAACCATTCTAAATAGACTTTGAATGGACTTTAAAAGGGAACCTAATAATCATGTATTAAATGAATTCATATTATTTTAACATGAATTAAGATATGTATTTGTGAAAATATGACTATTTGAACCAAATTTGAACTTGGACAACAACATTAGAAATATGACACCCTAGGTGTCAATGCTCCTATCTAAGTTGGGAATTATTGTATAAAGGGAATGATATGTGGGGGGATGGATCTGGGCCTGAAAGATCTTCTTGGGTCTATAAGGGTTAAGTCCAAAAGGTTATGGATTATTGAGAATTAGTGAAAAAAATGCCTATGAGGGTTTTGCAAATAAGTAGGAGGACCTTTGGATTGGGTGTCATTAGCCACACTCAAGTAACCAAATTTCACATTTTATATGACTACATTTTCCCCACTTTTATTTTAGTGATGCTTAAAATTAAAATACTAGGATAAAAGAGAAAAATAGAAAGCATACCTAAACTTACCAACAAAGGTAAATCCCATGAAGCTTGTGTGATGTTAAGTAATGCTGGATAGTGCATAGAGAACACGTTATGCAAGTGTGAATCTATGAAATGAAAAAAGAGTAGATCAATTATTTTTATATGTGATATAAAACAAAAACATACAAAATTTGAGTAGAAGAAAAAGGAAGAGATAGGAATGAATACACCTCACTGGGTACATGAACTAATACAAAACTTCTTGTGATCCTAAATAAGGTTGAGTAATGTTGGACTGTGATGGATGAGGTTATACCAAAATTTATATCATGAATAGAGTTGAGTGCTCAATTCCCTAGAAAGTGGCTCAAGAATACAAAGGACGGTACTTTGGCTCCATCATCACCTACTAAGTGAATCTAGATGATCATGTGTGATATAATTGATGTTTAGACTCTGTGTCCAATCCCTCTAAATAGGTGGCTCAAGAATACAAAGGCTAGCTATTTGGATCCATCATTACCTTATGAAGTGAAGCTTTGAAGTGGTATTAGTATAGAATAGATGTCATATGAGATGGCTGATGGAGCTCATAGATGCTCTAAAAATATGATAATGTGGTGTGGATAGTTGAATGTATGTTAGAAACTAAGCCACTCTTGGCCATTTTGAAAGATGGAGGTTAGAATTATATGAAATCCATTCTAAAACTGATGAAATATGCTTATGTGAAAGCCAAATTAGGAACTTGGGTACTTGAGAAGTTCAACTTGAATGAAATTTCAACTTGAGAATGATGCCAATCACTTGTAGATGGAGTAAGGTACAGATTTATTGAGAATGCCTAGGTAATAAACTACAATTGAAAACAAGAGAAGACCAATGTCATATGCACATTTCCCCCAATAATTGGTGTCTAGAACATGGATTCTGATTTGGAAGTTTTGTCAACTACCTAATCTAAAACGAGAAGTGAGAGCCATCATATCATGCATGATACCCCCATATATTTGGATTCCCTAAGAAAACTATATCAAAATTATTGATTTTGACTGAACTAGATGTGTAAAAACTATAGTTAAGCTAAAAAAAATTCTTATTAATATAAAACTTGGGTGTTCTTTTACCTAGACAAAAGTGAAAAAATGAGGAGACACTTGTGTTTGGCACTATTAGTTATTTCTAGCACTATTGTCCTATGCTGAAATTGGTTGTTGATCTAGAAGTTTTTTTTTTCTATTTTGACTAATTTAACATTTGGATTCTAAATTAGGAGATCTAAATGATGCTATTTTGACTACTAAGATCTTTTATCATTATGAAAAAAAACCCTATTTATTTTCCCCTCTTCTAAGGGTAGGAATGATGAACTTGCAATGGCTACCCTCAGAAGAAAGAGTCCTATAAGTGTGTTATGTTGTATAGATACATGATATAGTAGTGATATTTGACAAGATATATCTATATATAGCAATGTTTATATTGAGAGATTGTTAGATCAATAGGTATATGCCTAGATAGATATAATAATGTAAACGTATGTGTAATGTACTAAATTAGAACTAGAAATGTTAAATGTTAGTTGTTAGTTCAAGAGATGGAGCATGATGTCCATCATGGGATCCAAGAAATCAAGGTAAATGCATCATATGGATCATGACATAAAAAAATGAACAAGCAATCAAGCAACAAGCACATAAAGTAAGAAGCAAGAATCATACAAAGATGGCCAAAGGGCTATGAAAACAAAGGACATAGGCATATGTCACTGAAACTAGAAATCAATCATATAAGACATGTTCAAATGCCACATACACATACAATTTGAAATAGGCAAATATTGTCACATAGAAGAGTACACATGAGGGATATTGGCAAGTGTCTGAAGGTATGCATATAAGAAGAAAAACTAGAACTAAAAATGTAATCACACAAGCTATACTGAGTAAGGAATGAAATTAAGTAAAATGGAAATACAAATGCATCCAACTAATCAAATTAAGAAGTGAAAGTATTCAAGACATGTTAGTACCAAACTAGGTATATTCTAAGAAATACACAAGTGCATGATACTAGTGAGTGTTGATATGGTAATCCATGTAATCTAGTAAGTAATGTACATAAGTATGACAACTCAGAGTGTGTAGTGTAGGATTGACATAACCTAGATGGTCTAGTCATGTAGAATATGCCCCTAGTGGGTATATATATATGATGTCTATCTCTAATGTATAGGTATCGATTCCCCCTCAATGGCTAAATTGAAGCAATCAAGTAGCTAGATGTCATTGCACACACTCAAAATAGATCAAGTGAAGCATGGAAATGTGGAGTAATCAACATACAATAGAGTGGAACAAAAATGTAAGTCCTAGCATGATAGTAGTAATGTAAAGCATGGATTATGCATACAATCAAAATGTTTTTGGTAGTTTGATACATTTGAATGTTTTTGTATTTTGAGAATTTTAAATGTTTTTGTGTTTTTATATTATTTATGTATAGGAGAAACTAGGAAAGAATGATACTAACTAATGAGTCTCATGGGAGACTCCCTACAATGGTGTCTTGTATCATGGTGGCTCATTCAAAACCAATCATAGTGGGTTGTTATGTGAAATAGGTCCTATAAAACTTGCTCGTAGTGAATGTTTATTTGAAGTGGTACTCTATGATGTGTATGATTCAATAATAGATCACGATGGAGATGAAATCTATGTTAGTGGTTTGTTTAATACCAATCATAGTGGTTTACTACTTGAAATAGGTCTTGGAAAACTTGGTCATAGTGAATATTTCATTGAAGCAGTATTTTTTGATGTGTATGTATATGTGTATGTGATGTGTATGTGTGTGTGTGTAGTGTATATTCTAAGGAATACACTATTGTATGTAGGCTGAGCTCACTGTACTAGTCTCCAAATCCACTACGTAGGTGGGATAAGAGATCTCCTATGAGGATCTATCTAATAAACTACATTACTCTCATGATAAGTAACCAATGATTCTTATGAAGGAATGTCTTGAGAAGACTCAATCATGGAGGAACGAGTTCTATGGTTCCAAAATGAAAGAAATCTCAGTGATACCTATTGAATGATATGATGCCATTATCAATACATCTATTAATACAATTCTTGAGTTCATAGAAATCATTATTTCTATGTCCATGGATATGGATATGATGGTAGTTACAAAAAGGATGATGTGGCTACATGTGTACGAGATGTAGATCTCATCGATGAGTAGAAGGCAATGTGATTAACCTCCTATCTAATAGTGATGATAATATAACATATGGGTTATCCCTCTTTGAATCAAAGTGTAATGGTGTTTTAATTTTGTTCTCTATAGTGATTATTGTAGGTTGTGATTTTTGCTTTTAATATGTAACAATGCTTGCAACCAATTGACTAGGTGAAGGTGCATATACATGATTAGCACTAGGGTAACTTTGAATATTTTATATTATAATAATTTCTTGTAATATTTTATTCTACATTTGTCAATTTGAAAATAGTTTGCTCATGTTGGTGATTTTATTCCTTAGAGTCTCACAAGTGCAAACCTTAGATGCTTTCAATTGAACATGTAAGCACATATGTTAAAGAGGGTTTGAAGAAGCTATAGGCATAATGTATGCATTAGGATCAATAGTATAGACTACCTCACTTTTTATATGGGTGATAGCATGGACCTAGTTAGAGGGAAAGTATATATCACCCTCTTAACAGAGAAGAGGAGAAAGGATTTCTTTCCTTTTCATGAAATATGACATTGAAACAAGAGTAGCCAAAGAGGCATATACATCTAGGTAGAAACTATGCATGTAGGCTAAAATGCATGTAAGTGAAGTTATAAATTATATAACAATATGATTATAGAGAGCATTCCACATGAAAGATAACAAATAAGGGATAACAAGAATGAATTTGTGCATGTATGAATAAGAAATTGTGACATGTGTTATGACATTTTGAATGTGTTTACCATGATAAGCTTGAAAAGGTTTCAGAGCATGGATTTGTGCAAGACTGCATAAATATCTTTGACATGTATTATTATATTTGTAATGTGTTTAGCATAATGAATTTATAATTTTTTCCATATGTCAAATAGAGAGTAACAAATAGAGAACTTGACTTTTTGCCTAAATTCATAAAGAGCTTTGACTTGTAACATAATATTGCTAACATGTTTAGCATGATAAAATAAAAAATTATTCCATATGAGAGATAGAGAGTATGCAAAAGGCATATTAAAATCTTGTGCAATTTTAGCAATAAATTTTGTAATATCATCCCTTATTATAAAAATTATGTATGAAATGCAAAGAATGAAACTTTTTACTAACATATGATAGACTTCATCATTCATGTAGATGATAGAACCTATTATGGTTTCCTTAATATTTGCAAGAAATTTAAGAAACGTTTGTAAATAAATGAGCATCATTTTTGCAATTTGGCTATGGATGTAAGGTGATACCTCAAGAAGCAAAGTAAGAACCATTATATGAAAGTAAGGATTTTTCAAAAATATTTATGCAAAATACTATGAATGTTTTAATTTGAAATTGATTTTTTGAGTTTGATATGCAACTAAAAATTCAAAAAATGATTGGAAAAGTATTGGAAAACAACTAGGATCTAGTTAATTAAACTAAGGATTTTTAAATGAATTTAAAAAACTAGAACAATAATTAATTAATTTTGATATAAATTTATGGAATTTTTTAAAAAATTTGCATGAAAAAATTATGAAAAATCAGAAAATATTTATAAAATTAGAAATATATTTTTCCTAGTGTTTGGAATGTGTTTGTATGCAAAAAGGACCTAGTATGTGCAAACTAGGGTTTTTATAAAATATATTGAGAAATTTCAAATTAATTTGTAGATTTATGATTTTTAAATACAAGAATAAACAAGAAATTATGGAAAAAAATCAAAAATAATTTACCCCAGGGTTTTTAGTGTTTTTTTTTCAAAATTATGGATGGTATAGAGATTCTAAAGTAATCAATTGGTGGTAAAATATTAATGACATGATATATAACTATAGATCATGGGAATACCTTCATATCTATTATAGAATCAAGACCATTAGCTACATTTCTTCAATCATCAATTAATGTTTGTAACTACCCCATTAGTGGATTGTGTTGGTAATCAAGGGAAGGGATGGCACCCTTATTTATATATTATTTTTTGAAGAATTTATTGAGGTTGGCTCATTGTGGACTAGAAAATTCACTATGAACCCATAAAAATTATTTTTTTATGCTTTTTACTAGTTTTTAGGATAATATCTCCCTTTGTCTTATTTTAGTATTATGGTTGTAGAATTATTTCTTACACTTGAATGACTATAATCACCTAATGCCATTAATCAAAATGCATATATCAATATTTAAAAGGATATTAAGATTTTGAGTCCATCTCATGCACATGTATATGGTGATAATGGTCTTTTCCTCTTATCTAGTCAACTTCTTAGACTCACACCATCTTTGGGTTAAAGTTGTGTTAATTATGGCTTAAACAATGAGTGGTTTTGGTGGGTGTTTTCAATCATGTAGTGCAATATTATGTTCAACATCATCAATATTTTTTTATATCTCTTTATCCCTTTTCTTCTACATTTTATTTATGATTATAGGTTAGCTTAGGTTGAAATCAATCTGAATACACATGCTAATCTTGGTTTATTAATTCTATTTATCATTTTTAAGAATTTTTTAATATGTTTTTGATAAATATACTTAGAAATCAGTTATTTACTTATCATGTTTATTTTAATAAATGATGATTTCTATTTGAGGTTGAACCCAATGAGTATTGTCCAAGGAACTTCTATCCTTTTTCTAAATTTATAAGATAGAGATATTGAAAGAGACTCAGTTTATTAAAAGGTCCATTGGATGGAATGGCTACACATCGACATAATTACTAAATTCTAGGATAAGAATACATGGTACATTTAGACTTTGGGGAAGTATTTTATTCATGGCATCTTCTTTTTAGGAGAGTGATAGTTTTAATAAAACCCTACATAATTATTATTGTGTTAAAAACAAAACCAACACAATGTTAACTATTAACATATCTTAGATCAATTAGCTTAGTCCCAAATACATGAATCTTATTTACCTTTACTATATCTATTTATCTGTATGTGGACTTGACCCATCAATTTTCTATCATGACTACTCATAATTTATATGTTAATTTTCAAAGCTCTCTATATCATTATTAGACTATTGCACATCTCAAGAAAGTTGGCCCTAATTTTATAAGAGAAGTCTATGTTATGAATACAATTATTTTTTCATAAAACTATCCACTTAATGTGGAATCATCCCTATATCATTTACTAACTAGATTTCAAATTCAAAATATTCATTTGGGTTTTCCTACATGTTTCACAAGGTTAGATAAATATTGGCAAGTTGTTTCACTATATTAAAAATAAAAATATAATTTCAAATGTACTTGATGAATATCTATGATATTATTCTACACTATTACACATTGATAAAAACTATGCTATTATTCCAAATCTTGGATTATTCACTAGGATGAATGATCTCAAATCAAGTAAAAAACTAACGTTATCAAGTATCAAATCTAAATTTCAAGCTACATACATATAGTCAATGATCATAATTTCATATTCATTATATGTGGGATAATAAGTGTTGTATTATATCCTCCTAAGATTATGTATATACATATGTAATGGTCCATCATCAAAGGGGTTAATTTTGATTAGATTAAGCCATCACAATCCACATCAATTTTTGTAGGTTTATAGATCTCATGAGTACCTCTAGGGTTTCCAAGTTAAAGAGAAGGAAAATAATGATTTTTGAATGACATATATAAAATATAAATATATTACATTACTTACCATACATAGGCCTCAGTGGATCAATTGTCATAGATTTGAAAAGTTTAGTACAAATAACTTCACAATCAACAAACATGACTAGCTTGCATTGTTATCCAAGTAGCATATACATGTATAGACACTATTAAAAATATTATTCATTGTACTAAGCCTTAAAATTAATGTATTGTTATGATTTACATAGTTATACATTAGTTGAAATTAATTATAAATCATAAAATATAAGTATCTTCTATTTGGTTGTAGTTACTATTTTTAGCAAATACAACTTGTCAATTTTAAATTCAATTTTAGTCAATTCTAATTTCACATTCAGAGTTATTTGTAAATGACATTAATTAAAATATAAATAGATGAATCAATTTTTGCAACTATTTTTTCAAATATTATACTGTTAAATAAAAAATAGGGTACATATTTTTTGTGAACTCATATATTTTTAGTAGTTATTTTCATATTTTTTCCTAGGGTTTTAGATTATTTTATAGTTTTTATACACAAAATTGTTTTATTTTGGTTCTTTTTAAATTTTGAATTTATTTTATTTTGTTTCTATTTCAAAACCATGCTCTAATAGTTATAAAACTCATAGGAGTTATCATTATGAAGAAATAGTTCTTCACTTTTCCTAATCCATGGGGTGAGGGGTATTGCTCCAATACTAAAGATATTAGAAAACACTGTATATGTAATTTAGTTTCCATTTATCTTATGGTATAACTAAAATGAATATTATTTTATTATTTTTTAGAATAATGGAGTTTTATTCCTAATTAATAAATAAATAGGTTTGGAATAAAAAAAATTAGTAAATAATGTGCAATAATCAAGCCACTTATTTATGTAAATACATTGTATTTTTAGCTTTTAGAAAAATAGTAATAAATGAGAGAAAAAATAAATTAGATTATTCTGAGCTATCTAGTCTAAGACAATGTTTAAGAATTTAGGTGCAAGATTGCGACAATGTTAGAAACATGTTCTCAAACTTCATTTTCTAATTGGATAAGAGTGTCAAAAGTGGGACTCCCTATTATTCGATGCTATAGTCATTTTTTGACACTTTCATCTAGGTGATCTATGTTTTTTGGGTTCTGATCGGTAATATTTGTTACCCTGTCAGTGAAATATCAAAGCTTGAAAGTCTACAAAGCATGTTGTGTATCTATTTTAATCTTCAAAATCCCTAGGAGCTATTTTTGATTAAACTTTAAAGGAATTTTGGGAAAGAGAGATAAGGGTTTAGTGTGTAAAGGATACATTAGACACACTTCAAACCCTGTGTGTGGGTATGCTACCTACATACCAATACTTTGAGGAGGGATCAAGCTAATTTAGTTCTACCATTGAAGTGATTGGTGTAATTATGTATGAAAATGCAAATAGATGAAAAATTTGGTGTACTTTAGATGATTAGGTACTAGTGCAAGGGTTTAAATAAGCTTGGAATAATATTGGAAGGCTATATGCAGAGAATAGAGAAAAGTACTTGAGTGTACTTTCTTGTATTCTTTCTTCTCTCTTGTAAATGAGTTCCAACCCTTCTAAATGGAATTTGAATGGAATTTTGTAGGGAACATAATGATTTTTGGTTAAATTAATTCATGTTAGGATGACATTAATTAATATAAGGATTTGAGAAAATATGATCATTTGAACCAAATTTGCACTTGGATAACAATGCCAAAAATTGGACACCCTAAGTTTTAGTGTTCCTATCCAAGCTGGGTGTTGTTGTCTAGAGGGAATTAGACCTAGGGGGATGGATCTATGATTGAAATATTTGCCTAGGTTTATAAGGATTAAGTCTAAAACGTTGTGGATGATTGAGAATTGGTGAAAGAAAAGCTTATGAGGATTGTGAAAGCAAGTAGAATGAACTATGGATTGTGTGTCATTATCCACACTCAAGTAACCAAATTTAACATTTTACATAACTAAAAATATAGTATTTTCCTTTTCATCCATAAAAAACCTTTCAACCATTTGGATTTAAAGTGTAACAGTAAGTGGGTAGCTCAAAAAAAACATACCCTACTGATATGATAATGTGGCTACATGATAATGAAATAAATCATATATAGTGAATTTTGGGCTTTATTCACTTTTTATTCCTAGGATTAATATATCAGAGAGATTACAAATCAAACACACCCTATCCAATTTTACCCATCCTATATTTATTTCCACACATTTGCATAGTTCCCTCTTATGCCACCCAAGAAGGTTAATTCCATTTTTCCTCTAAGGTGTAACAGTTCATTAAGGTGAATCAATATATAACATATTCAAATTCCTTTGGTCTATTTTAAAATGGATAACACATATTTTTTCTCAATTTAATAATGAAATTGCTCTAATTTATGTAGAAATAAAAAATGATGTTGATAATGAACATAAAAATCAAGATAACAAATTAAAATGATAATAAATATATTCCCAATGTCCTCAATATAATCTATCCTAATGAACTTTATGGGGTATATATTGATAAAGTCAAATAAATGTATAATTTATATCAACATTTTTGTCATTTTCCTAAATAGGTGAATAGGTTTGTAAAATTTCTCCTAACATATAGTACTAAACATCAAGATAATATTTCATCATATCAAGAACAACATTTGAATATTCCTTTTATAGTTTTTCATAATCTCATTTTAGGGGTTCCATTTTATACTAAAGATTATATTCCTACATCAACACCTATAATTACATGTGACATCATACATAGGTGTGGGGATATCATAAGGTTTCTAATAGAGTAATATGCATATTTTTACATAGGTTTCATTCACACCTTATTTTATTTATACACATGTCCATCACCAACCTCATCTAATGCACAATCTCTTGATTGGATATTACAAAATTGAATGCAAAAATATTTCAATTAGAGCAAGGTGTCTCTAGAGCTAGTCATTCAATGGATTAATGTACATTGATTCATAATACCATGTCACTTGAGATAGATTATTAAACATTACCATCAAGCTTTGTATATCCTAAAATTCCACCCTATGAAGGTAAAGGTGAACCTATTTAGTATATTTGATCATTTAATACAATATGTCTGTATGATGCATACAATGAAATATTATTAACCAATATATTTATTTGAATCCTTAAATAATATCCATTGAGATGGTTTTATGATCTTACACTCCAATAAATTAAAGTATTAAACCCTTTGGTAGACTATTTTCTATCACACTTCTCTATTACAATTGGTGTAAAACTATCTCATATAAATAGTTCCAAACTCAAGCAAGGGTTAAATGAGCCAATCAGTGAATATATTATTTTATATAAAACTATGCTAGCTAAGATGATAAATTATATAACATAAAATAATCTTAAATATATCTTCATACAAAGTACTACTTATTGAGTCTATCATGTTCCATAAATTTAAATATTTTACTGAGTTATGCCATATATTTAAAGAATATGAAGTCAAGCTCATATTTTTAAATAAAAATAAGTATGAACCAAGTGTTAAAAAAATTTAAAATACCAAGATTCAATTCAAACTAATACATAATATCAAATATAATAACATCAATAATGAAGAAAAGGTAATAATTAACACAATATCACAACCAATGAATAAGCTTGAGTTGACATTGAGAACAAGGAGACATTTTTCAATGTTTGTATCATCTCATGTATTTTTATAGAAACTATTTGATTTTAATCTCATATCTCTCCCTAAAATAGTAGAGATTGATATGAATAATCCTTAATATAATTAATTTTATAGTAATACATATCATGACTACTATATATGTATCAAATAATTTACAAACAAGTGTCACAGGATAAGGCATAATATACATGATATTATCGATGAAAACACTATTGAGATTATGACAACCACATAGGATAGTATACCACATCAAAATTACAATTCAATGTTGAAAATATTTAGTAGTTCATTTAAAAAACTATGTCATAACTAAAAATACAAATAATTTAGAGGTATACAATATGTACAAAATATGCATTCTCCTCCTTAGACATATGGACATCTTATATATAATATTTTTTATTCATTTAAAAGCATATAAACAATATTCCCTATGATAAAATTTCATGAAGTTAGATTGTTTATTATGATCTAGATGAATATTGACTCTTTATTTGAGATTATATCAACAAAAACCCCATACACAGTGTCATGATTGCTAATGGGTCAAGTGAAAATGAATGTACGATGACATTTCATGGCAGGGTAAGTGTACAAAGTTGGGGGACAAAAAGTGGCCTACCTATGGACATGATTTTCCTAAAATTACATAAATCTAAACTTTTGTATATAATTTGAGATATCTACACTCAATATTTGAAGATGGTGTAAGAACATGAAATGTATCATTTTGAGTCTAGTTTCCAAAACACCAATGTTTTTTTAAAAATGGTTGTGTATAACTAGGTCAAACATATAGAATTTGAAGAAGAAATATTATTTTTTAAAGAAAATATAGTAGATAGAGAACTGTGCATTACAGCATTATTGAGTAGTGTTCACTATTTTTTGAAATACTTCAGTGAAAGTTTAGATAAGATCTTCTAGTTTGTGACCTATTTTTTTTATATTTTTTAAATGAATAATTTTTTCATGAATTTTTCAAGTAAATAGATCCTGAAAACTTAAAAAAATTGGATAGTCATTTGTGAAAAATTCTTAACTACCTCAAAAAAAATGAAAATCAATTTTTATTTTGAATGTGTGTAGAATTAGGCCTAGTTTTTGACCATATTTTTGGTTTTAAACTTAGATCAATCAAAGACAAATTACATGAACAAGTATAGGCATGTATGTTTGCATCATGTCATGGCCTAAAAATGGTATAATTATAACTCAACATATTTTGAAACCTTAAATTCGTCCAAAAATTATAAAAATAATATTTTTAGAAAGATGAGAGCATGTTCATCATGATGGTATTAAGTTTTGTATTAATTATATATTTTGTAGTGTGTTTGGTGATCAGAGTTGATTTTTTTTTGTTTTTTCTTAACTCTTAGATTCAATCGTAGATTGATAGGTCCAAGCCTTTGGCTTGACAATACAAGCCATTCCTAAGCCAAAAGGTGTAAGATTTGAATTCAAATTCAAATAGCATGATTGTGTTAATGTATAATGCAATTGTATTAATAAATAATGCAATCACATTATTGGTAAAGTAGTAACATGATCATGTTACTATTGTTTATCATATTAAATCAATGAAAATTTAGATGTATCAAATCTTGGTTAATAGATAATGCGATCATATTCTTGTTATTTTTCACATAACAACATGTGGACATGTACGTGAAGCCAACTTTGGCTAGAAGCTTATGTTTACATTTATGTTGTTACTTTTATTTACTTATACTTTAAATTTATTTTAGTAACTATAATAAATTAAGGTCACTTTGCATCTAATAGAGTTGGTCTCATAGCTTCATGCCTTATAATGTGGATAATACTTGTTTAAAATATAATATAGTGAATACTTAGGCATTTTTAGGGTCTAAGTATTAAACTTGGGGATTTTAATACATAAATTTTGAAATTGATATCCATTTTTGGTAAAAATATAGTCATTTTTTTGGATTTTTTGCCTTTCAAATTGATTCTTAGCATTTATAAGAGTCCTAAGATTTTTCAAAATTTATGTTTGAAAACTAATCACTTTGAACTTGATCCAAAGTGGTGTGATTGGGGTAGTGTAGGTCATATTGATGACCTACACACATCAAACAACCACTTTTTGTTAATTTAACTTGTTCATCATCCCTTGCTCATCTGTGATCACTTCCTAATCTTCCCTAATTACCCCAATCACTCTTTAATCATTCCTCATTATCCCTAATTAGTCTCTCATTGACCCTCACTATCCCTAATCATCTCTAATCACTCCCTTATCATTCATAATCACTCCTCCATTGACCCTCATTATCCTTCATCATCCCTAATTAATCCCTCCCCATACTTAATCATATCTAATCACTCTTTCCTTATCCGTCATCATTCCTAATCACTTCCTCATCCCTATTCACTCCCTCATTAATATTTATTTTCTCTCATCATCTCTTATCACTCAATATTATCATCTCTAATCACTCATTCATTGAATATTATCATCCCTCATCATCCATAATCACTACCTCCTCATCCATCATAATTATTAATAAATCTTTCATCATCCCTCATCATCACTAAGCACTCCCTCATTGACCATAACCATCCTTCCCCATCCCTCATCACTACATCATTGACCCTCAAAATACTTAATCACTCCCTCATCATCCAATGTAAGTATATAATCTAAAAATATATTTGACTCTAATAATATGTTGTTTAATACCTTAAAATATAAATAAACTCTATTTTAGGAATTATTGTGTTGTCAATACCCATTTGTGATAGTCAATTTTATTATTAAATAAATCAGATGATATTACAAATTTATAGTGAATTAATTATTTTCACTTACATTTACACCCTTTTAGGAGATGAAAATATCTCCTCATCCAAGTGGCATATTGGAATCACCTCTAGGTTTGTGGTTATCCTAAGGAATGAGGTGAATCTCTAGATAGGGCTAGCTCCCTTGATGTACTAATTTGAATTGTAACTACTACCAAACTTAGGGGGTGAAAAAGGAGAGATAAAATTGAAATAAAACTAACCTAAGGGAGGTGATACACCAAATTTACTAATGGCATCCAACCATATGCATATTACACTTAAAATCAAAGGACAAACTAAGCATACACTTCTCTAATATTCATATTCTCACATCAATGTTACATTGTGGGGTTATGGATGAATGTGAAAAGATAAGATGATTATATAAGATGACTTTAATGTAAATAATTAAGATAATAACTCACTTAAACTTTGACATTTCCTGGAGCACATCACATGCCCTACAAGAAGAAGCTAAAAATAGGTGAGAGAATGTGATAACTTGTTAATAAGTCCATAGTCTTCACTAATTAAATTCAAACTTAAAGTAAATAACACTATTAAAAGTAATGTGAGAGGTAATAATTAGTTATTTTATTGATAAAAATGTATAAAAATGAACAAGGCTTGGCCATACTCAAGTGGAGCATCCCATACAATGTTAAAATGGCTAGTGTTTATAGAACTTGTGAGAGAGAAGAAAAAAAGTCCAAGGGTCACAAGGAAACTTATAAAGCTGAGAGAAGTAGTTATTTTTGCATATGATAATTATATGGTATGAAACATGAAATTTTTGGAAGGACTATTGTCAATTGAAGGCATAAACTTCATGAAAAGTGGCACAAAACTCCTCATTTTATACAAAGAAATTGTTTTCATGATTGCCTCTATTTAAACATCTTGAACTAATTAGGACAATTTATAATGATTATAATGTAGGTTAAGGACATGATACATGACTCTACATGAGTTGGTTTCATGCTTTGTCTTTTGGAATCATCTGGAAAGGAACTATCATCATATGTAGTTCAAGAAGAACTCCTTTCATGCACCATGCACAATTGGCTTCCAAAAAGGCATAATTTTTACATGAAAATATATAAAATGTAGTGGATGACATGTTTAAATGATCTCCATGTCATTATAATAAAAAATTACACCTTAAAATCACTTTCCCTTAGAGTTTTCACACTACTCACTAGCTTGTCTAATAAACAAATTTTGACTAGCTGAATTGAATGAGTTTATTTACACACTTAAAAGATTTTTATTAGAATTAAATGGAAATAGGGAGTTATTTCAGGTCTTAATATTCCTCCAAAAATTTATTTCATGTCTTGAATCCTCTTTTAGCTTATAAAACACAAAAAATGGTGAAGAAAAGAATGTTTTTACCCCATCCATATAGGTCCATACAAAAAAAAAGTATGGAGAGTATATTGGGGAAGTATTATAAATTTTACAATCACCATCCTAGTCAAACTATCTCATTATATTAGCTATATCACTCCATCTTCCCAATCAAGTTTAAACTAGGGTTTGCAAGGATTTTTTAGTGGTTTTGGGTCCTAGGCATTATTCATAAAGATTACTCATTAAATTTATTAAAAAAAATGTCACGACAAGGTTACCTATGACCTTGTAAAACTAATCCAAATTAATTTAATCCCCATTCAAATCCTCAAAGGATAAATGGGCATTCAAATTCACCTACTCAAGCTTGCTTTTACCTTTTTTGCATGTTTAAGGTCGATTCTAAGCCAAAAATGGATTTTATTGATTTTATTTGCATTATAAAAGTTTAGACACCTCTAAATTCACCCCATAGACATGATCAAACAATATGTGAATCACTCCTAGGGCTACAAATATCATTTTTCTCTTATTTGGTCTTTTAGGCCTAGAATTGCCCATCACACATGATTGCAACCTTAGGAGTGTAGGATACCATATTTGGTTCCCTATTTTTTACTTTATATAACATTTTGTTTTTGATTCACATCAGATTTAAACACATTTTTAAGGGGTCACCTTATCCTATGGTTCACCATACCACCTACTTTCTTCCAAAACTTGTCAATTGCACATGAGGGGAGTGCCCTCTACCTGAGACAAAATAAAGGGAAATACCCTAATCTCTCAAATAAATGTGAATAATTGAAAACTTTATTTAAGTCCTAAAGTTTTTATTTACAAAATTTTAGCTTATTACAATGTGATTTGACCTCTCAATTTGGCAAATTCCAAGACTGTACTTTTCATAGGAAAATTGTGTAGGGTTCCCCTCACATGGACTATATTTTAAATTTTTTGAGATTATTTATCAATATATTTTCCATCATGATAGTGTCACTAGGTTTATATATTGGTGATTAATATACTCTAAAATACCTCGATATCCCAAAGTCTCATATATCTTCATATGCATTTGCTTAGTCTAGATAGGATACCCTATTGTAGTTTGGTTGAGACAACCATGCCTGTAGCTTTAAAAACATCATGAGACCTTGATTATGGTGTTTATAAATATAAATTTATTCCATATTGGTCATATATTTCATGTGTGTCTTTTATTCATATTTAAATAATGTTAAAGCATCAATAAGGCATTTAGATTGGGGTTACTGTCTTATACCCTACTGTAGGACTGAGATACCCCTATTTTAAATTTTATTGTGGGTTAGTTTGAATTTAATATAGATTATTAAGCTCATTAAACTCATGGATAAGTTATAGACTCTAGGTTTGTCATTTTACTCTTCCCAACCCTGCCTATATACTTAGACTTCAAACTGGGCCTTCTCAAGGTCCTGACTGAGACAACCATGTTTTATAACTTGCATGTAGGTTTCATGGGATCCAATTAGGCTTGGTTATAGTGTTAGAATGATACTCACACTATAATATGATAATAATATACATTTTATGTCTTCTCATACCTTGTGCCCACTTCATCTCTCTATTTGGGCTAAAAACCAAGCTTATCAACCCATGACTAAGACACATGCTTATCTCTACCTATACATGCACATTATCCATCTAAGAGACAACTATAGGTGGTCTTAGAGTCTGCAAGACCATGTTTACATCTTCTCCTACTATCCCTTAGTCCATTTATGTGTCATTTAATCAGTTAAAACCTAATTATCATGAGAATATATTCAAAGTTATTTCTTAGGATGACTAAAGGTCATTTACCTCTAAGGCCTATAGATATTACTAAAAGATTTTAGTGTTTTTTTGTAAAATTTGAGCTTCAAAATAACCCTTCTCCATTATTCATAATCTTTTCAAAATTTTCATATGTCTAGTCTAAACTAGAGGCAACATGTTTCACTAATCTAGATGCCTTGAAACTATTTCTAACCATGTGATATATTATCTCCAAAGCACCTTAGGACCTCTATTTTGGGATTTTAGGGAAAATAGTCCCTATATCAATTTTTATATCCTTTTTAACATTGTTTGTACCTTATCTCTACTCATTAACTTGAGACTAGGTTTTCCATGGTCCATTTAATCATATTAGGACCTCAAAGAAGGATTAACCACTTGTTTCAACACTTTAAAAGGTGTTCTCATGCTCTATGGTACCACTTTTAGGTGGTCATTCTATAGTACATACAGATAATGTAAACCTTTTCCAAACAATTCTTGATATAAGTTAATTTGAACCCTTATAATTCCTTTCAATCTCTTCAAATGCCTATTTTCAACCTTGAGTGTTTAAAGACTATGGTAAAATATGTTGTTTACAATATGTCACCTATACAATGCATTAAGAGTACCCAAATGTGATTGAAATAGAAGATAGGAGCATTAATAAGAATGTATGAAATATAAGCATGTGGCATGACCATTATCACCATTTTAAGGTTTCATATTAATTTATTCATCTGGTGGAAACCTAAAAAAAGTCTAAAATTACTCTTTCCAATGTTGATATAATTCTTAAGAGTAGTTGTAGGTATGTGTTAGACTGTGTGTAGATAGTAACCATGGAGTAAATAAACAAGGTCGATAAAGGACCTCACAGGTGGCTCAAACTTATTTTTAAAATATTAAAATGCATGATTTATATCAGTATCAACTTGAAACAAGTTTCAACATCCTCATTCAAGATTAACACTTCCTTTATGGCACCTACACATGTTCATCAATGGATATCAAACTGTGAATAATGTAGATGATTAAAAATTAATGAGTGATTAAATAAATAATGAATATCATAAGATTAATGGGAACAATATCACATTTATAACATGATAAATAACATATTACATCCCTCTAAAACCATGATCAAGCATGAGGACTCTACAAATGATAAAAAAAACCTACCTATTGTCTTGAAATGAGACCACTCTACAAATTTAGGATAATTTGATCATAAAAACACCTTAGAAAATGAAAAAAATCATGGAAGGAATGAGGTTACATATCCAAGATAATCTAGAACCAATTTTAGTAAGTGTATTGTATGTAGCTTCTCAAACCAAGGTAAAACCTACAAGGTTAATAGCTTAGTAGGCACATTTGCATAGTTAACTTGTTAGCAATGTATCATAAATAAAATTTAATAATTCATCAAAATTATTATATGTAAATTAAGGTATTGGATTTTAAAACATCTTCCTAAAATATTTTTCCTTAAAACACCTAGATTTGTCCGTACTAAGTACAAACTTGCAAGTCACTTCAGCCTACCAATTAGGGGGGAAAATAGAGTAGAATAGTTCTGGCCTAGAAATGGAACTTTTAGATCATTAAAAATGTGAATTTTAGCTAAAAAATATTAAAGTAAATCCCCTAACCCTATCCCACATGGCACACTTCCCAAAGAAGTCATACAAGTGCCATTTTCTCTGTTTTGCTCAGGAGAACTACCCTTTCTTCTACATAACCTACCATCTTTCAATTTTTTCAATTAATTAATACTAAATTGGACACATGTGGTATTAAATCATCTATTTTTACCTTAAAATTTCCCAATAAACCTATGTAATACATTAAATGCACTATTTTGACCCTTTAAATGACCCAAAATGACATGAGAGACTAATGAAATAAGTGACCAAGGCTAATATAACATTATATGTCACAAAATGATCTATTAAACACATCATTACATGGTATTATACCCCTTATAGACCTATCAAATATTTTTTTTACCTATAGGTTCCCCAATTTGATTAAAAGCTCAAATTTGGTCAACAAATTGGTGACTCCTAGGGTTAGTATGCCTACTATACTAACTAAACTAGTAGCCTTATCAGTCCATTGGGATTAGGAGTCATATAGAGTCTAATAAAAACAAGGAAAAAAATTTACCATTTAACATTTACCATTTACCAAGACAAGAAAAATAAAAACTACTTCTACCACACAAATCAAAGGACACACACCAAGGGAAATAAATAATAACACACACACATATGCTCAAAGAACTTAGGGGAAACAAAGAAAAACCTATTATGTAAAACTAGAAAGATAATTACACCTCCTTCCTAGATCAAAGAGGAAGTCTTAAACTCTTTTTTATTCATGACATGAAGGATTTATTGAGACATGTAGCTTTTTGATCTCTAGCATTGATGCTTCCAACTTTTTCACAATCTTTTCCAACTTCATTGGCATGATATTAGTTATGGGAATGAATTATTATTGAGTCAAAATAGCCTCAAATTTTTCATATTATCCTTCAAATATAGCCTCAAATGGTGATTTAATAAGGCATACCTTGTTGTCTCTCATAGTGCTCTCAATAATATTGGGCTTACTCTCAACTGTAACTTCTTCTAGGTCATTAAGGAGATTTGTAATTTATTATTAATCTTGGTCATTTTCCTCTAAGCAAGATTCTTTATTCACCTTTTCATATATTTGGCCTTCAACTTGTCAAAGCTCTTCAAGATATTGAAATATCTCTATTCACAATTGCCAATCATTCTTGTCTTCTTTGTTATCCAATACCACTACCTCTTCACGCTTGAAATGGTCATCCAAAACCTCATGATTAGATATGGAGTATTATTAATGAAACTCTTTCTTCAAATCTTGGGCACATTCATCATGGATACACATCCCCTTAAATATTGAGGCAAGATCTTGTGAATTATCCTTTTGTTCACCAAGGGGAGTCCCTATGGTGATCTCTTCCTTCATAATCACTTATGAGGTCTTCTTAATCAGCCATGAATTGATATTTTTCATCTTCAATTGCTCTTATAAAGATAGGCTCTTCTTTTAGGATTTCCTCTTTACCATAAAGAAAACATTCTTCATTATCAACCAAACAAAGAGATTCAACATAAGAACCTACCTCTTCTTCATCAATTAAGACCTATTGAGGGATTTCAAATTGAACCTAAGCTATCATAATCTAATCTTATTTGTCAAGGGTTGCAAGATCTTCAACTTCCTTCATGGTGATGCCAAGACTAAGCATCTTGAAATTTGGTGACTTAGCCCAATGAGGTTACTAAGGAATTTCATTCTCTTCAAGTAAGAGTTTTGAATTTTATTCAACTAGTTATTCTTATTTAGGTTCCCGCACCATACGTCCATAAAGGCAAAGTGTGATGGGATAAGGAAAAATTGAACTAATTGGTGGAGGGGGACATAGGGCTCAAAATAAATTAATAATTCAAAGTAAGAGGCTCTTTGGAAATCTCTTAAGGAAGGGGATATGAGGTGTGTTTAGGCATATGATCTTATTTTGGGTCTAAACCTTCTATCACAGCTTGACTTATCAATTTCAACTTTTCTTCTAACTCCTCTATTTGCTTGGCTAGGTTCTTTTAGAAAACCTTTTCTAGAAGTTGATATGAATCATCATGAGCACATATAATGTGTGAGGGTTGCCATGGAACATAAGAAGCTTCTTGAGGAAGGGTGGGAGGTACTTGAAAATTATCAACTCCATTCTCTACTTCACACTCATTAACAATGTTTTTATCTTCTTTCTTTCCACTTGACTTCACCATCTTACTCCAGCTTCAGATATTAAGATTATAAGCCTTTTCTTTAGGAATGGTAGGAGGAGCTTGTATATGATTAAGAGTATTCTCAACTTCACACTCTCTATCAATAATTTTATCCTCTTTCTTTCCCCATGACTCTACTATCTTGTTCCAACTTAGGACATTGTAATTATGAGTCTCATTTTGAGGTGGTGGGGATCCAATGTGAGATGGAAATGAGGTTTTGAAATCCAATTCCTTTTCTACCAAAATGGACTATTATATATATGCACATTTTACAACTCAATTTGCATATGAAGATTAGCTTCAAACATAAGATTTATTATTTCAAATCTCTCTTCCAACTAATTTGGAAAATGATAACTTTGATGGGTTTAATTTGGATCATGAGTAGGGGTCATGTATGGCTAGTATGAAACTTGGAGAAGTGGATATTAAGGTTGATAGGTATGGTGAGATTTCATTTCATGAACTCTTAGCCTATTCTCTAAGAAAGAAACTAAACCACTCATATCTAACATCTCACTTGTAAGCATTTTCCAATTATCTCTCTCAATAGGTGCCAAATCTTTCTTGACTAACTCTAAATATTATCTCAAATTATTAATAACATGATTAGGAACCTCTATACCACATCCCCTTTGAGTATCAAGATCCAAAATATATCTATCACATCCCAAGAGTGTCTTCTTGAAGGTGGAAATGGGCTGGCCTGAGGAGTGGCTATATTGATTAGGAGGAGCAAAACAATAAGGAGGCTGGTTATATGACTGATATACTTCATGAATGGGTTGAAAAAAACCATATTGGGTCTAATATACTTCATGATAAGGTTGTTTAAGAACTTGTTCATATTAATAAGGAACTCCATAAGTTTGGAAAGTCCCACCAACTTGTGTGAAATTGTACTCAACACCAAGGCCATCCATGAAAATTCATTAGGAAATAAAAACATAAAGAAAATGTTACCAAAAATCTTGAAAGGATCACTTGGGCTGCTTGACAAATTGATATAGATTTGAAGTTTCCATTGATGTTTAGATAGATGCCTCTAAAGGTTGATGTGTGAAAGGACAACACCAAAAATCCTCCAACTCTTGGAGCAAGAGTCCCACTAAGAATGGAAAAAAACTTTGTCACTTGGATTTACACCCTTTGATGAGATGAAAAGATCTCCTCATCCAAGTGGAACAATACAATCACCTCTAGTATTGTGGGAAGCCTAAGGAATGAGGTGAATCTCTAGATAGGGTTAGCTCCCTTGATGTACCACTTTGAATTATAATTAATACCAAACTTGGGGGGTGAAAAAGGAGAGAAAAAATTGAAATAAAACTAAACTAAGGGAGGTGATACACCAAATTTAATGGTGATATCTAACCGTATGCATAGTAAACTTGAAATCAAAGGACAAACTAAGCATACACTTTTCTAATCTTCTTCTCACATCAATGTTACATTGTGGGGTTATGGATGAATGTGAAAAGCTAGGAGGACCAGAAAAGAGGATTTTAATGGAAATAATGAAGAGAATAAATCACTTAAACTTTTAAATTTATTGTAACACATCATATTCCTTACAAGAAGAAGCTACAAATAGGTGAGAGAATATGACAACTTGCTAAGGAATACATAGTCTTCACTAAGGAAATTCAAAATTCAAGTAAATAACACTATTAAAAATCATGTAAGAGGCAACAATTATTAATTTTATTGATAAAAATGTATAAAAATGGGTATGGATTTTCCATACTCAAGTCAAGCATCCCATACAATGCCAAAAAGGCTAGTTCTTATAGAACTTATGAGACATAGAAGAAGAGATAAGTACAAGGATCACAAGGACACTTTTAAATAAATGATAAGTATTTAATTGTGAATATTATAAGGATATAAGATGTACCATGCAATTTATATAAGGAAAAGTGTCAATTTAATGCATAAACTTCATGAAAAGTGACATAAAACACCTCATTTTGCATAGAAAAACTACCTACATGATTGCCAATGTTTAAACATAAAAAAACTAATTAGGATGAGGTATTATGATTTTAATAGATTTTAGGGACATTAAAAATTTATCTATATGATTTTTTTCATTCTTGGTCTTTTAGAATCATCTAGAAAGGAACTATCATCATCTATAATTCAAAAACAACTCCGTTCATACACCCTACACACTTGGCTTCTAAAGAGGCATATGTTTTCCATGAAAATACATAAAAGGTAGTTAATGACATTTTTAAATTACTTATATGGCCTTATAATCATCAAGTACACCTTAAAATCACTTTCCCTTAGTTTTCACACTTCTCACTAGCTTGTCTAATAGGCCAATTTTGATTGGTTCAGTTGAAGGAGTTTGTTTAAACACTTAAAATATTTTTATTGAAATAAAATGGCATAGGTAGTTATTTTAGGTCTTAATATTCATTAAAAACTTTATTTCATGTCTTGAATCCTTTTTTATCCTATAAATCACAAAAAAATGGTGAAGAAAAGACTATTTTTACCCCATTCGTATAAGTCCATAGAAAAAATAAATTATGGGGAATAACCTAGGGAAGTCCTCTATAATTTATAATCACCTTCATATTATAATCACAAATCCATCTTCCAAATGAGTTTTCAACCATGGTTTTCAAGGGTTTTTTAGTAATTTTTGGTCTTAGGCATTGTTCATAAAGATTACACAATCAATTTATAATAAAATGTCATAGAAAGGTTGCTTAGGACCATATAAAACTCTTAAAAATGCCTTGAATATGCATTTAAATACTCAAAGGAGAAATGAGCATTCAAATTCACCTACTCGAGCTTGTTCTTGCCTTTTTGCATGTTTAAGTTAGCTTTTGAACCAAAAATGGCTTTCCTTGATTTGATTTTCATTATAAAAGCTTAGAAAAATCTAAATTCACCCCACAGACATGATAAAACAATATTAAAATTACTCCTATGGCTATAAATATATTTTTTCTCTTATTTGGTCTTTTAGGCCTAGAAATACCCATCATACATGACTAAAAACTTAGGAGTGTAGGGTACCCTATTTGGTTCTATCTCTCTTTATTTATCTACCATGTTGGTTTAGATTCACTTTAGATCTCAATATATTTTTAATGGATCTCCTTAGCCTCTGGTCCACCATACCACCTACTTTCTTCCAAAACCTATCAATTGCACATGAGCGGAGTGACCTCTATCTAAGACAAAAAAAAGGGAACTCCCTTATTCTAAAAGACTAGTGTGAATACTTGAAAAGGTTATTAATGTCCTAAAGGTTTTTTATACCAAATTTAATATTCTTATAATGTGATTTGACCTCTCAATTTGGCAAAGTCCAAGACTGCACTTTTCATAGGCAAACTATGTAGGGTTCCCCTCACATAGACTATGTTTTACATGTTTTGAGATTCTTTCTCAAGATATTTTAAATAATTATAGTGTCACTAGGTTTATATAGTGGTGATTAATATTCTCTAAACTCTTTCAATGTCCCAAAATCTCATATATCTTCATATGCATTTGCTTATTCTAGATTGGGTACCGTACTATACCTTGACTGAGACAACCATGCCTGTAGGTTAAAACAACATCATGAGACCTTGATAATGGAATTTATAAATCTAAATTAAGTCCATATTGGTAATTTATTTCATATTTTTCTTGAATTCATCCTTAAATAATTATAAAGCATCAAGAAGGCATTTAAATTAGGGTTAATGTCTCATACCCTGTTGTAGGAATCAGACACCCTTATTTATGCTTGTGGGTTATTTTGCCTTTAATAGAGATTATAAATCTCATTAAATTCATGGAGAATTCATATAGTTTCTATGTTTATCATGTTACTCTTCCCAACCCTGTTGATGTACTTGGACTTTAAACTGGGCCTTCTCAAGGTGCTAACTGAGATAACCATGTTTTATAACTTGCTTGTAGGTTTCATCGGCTTGAATGAGGATTAGTTAGTTTTATAATGTTACTCACATTATAATATGAGAATAAGATACATTTTTTTATCTTCTCATACCTTCTTCCCACTTTATCTCACTTTGGGCTGAAAATTAAACTTCTTAACCTATGAATGAGACACCTTCTCTCCAGATGTAGATGCAAATTATTCATACAAATGACAACTATAGGTAGTCTTAGAGTCTTTGAGACCATGTTTCCATCTTCTCCTACTATCCCCCAAGCCATTTTTGTGCCATTCAATGAGTTAAAACCTAATCATCATGATAATATATTCAAAGTTATTTCTTATGATGACCAAAGGCCATTTACCTCAAGCCTTTAGCTATTATTGCAATATTTTAGTATTTTCTAGGCAAATTTGAGCCTCAAATCACCCTTCTCCACTGTTCATAATATCTTAAAAAATTTCATAGGTCTAATATAAACTATTGGAAACATAGTTTACTAATATAGATGACTTGAAACTATTTCCAACAATGTGAAATATTATCTCTAAAACACCTCAAGACCCTTGTTTTTTTATTTTAGGGAAAATATTCACTATATCAGTGTTTAGATCCTTTTTAGCATGGTTTGTATGTTTTGTCTACTCATTAACTAGATAATATGTCTTCCATGGTCTCTTTAACATATTAAGACCTCAAATAATGATTCCCCACTTGTTTCAACACCTCAAAAGGTGTTCTCATGCTCTATGGTATCACTTATAGGTGGTCATTTTGTAATATAGACAGAGAATGTAAACATTTTCCAAAAAATCCATGATATAAGGTCATTTGATCCCTTATAATTCCTTTTAATCTCTTAAAATTCCTATTTTCAACCATGAGGATTTAAATACCACTGTCAAATATGTTGTTTCTAATATGTTACATATAGCATGCATTAGGAGGACCCAAATGTGAATGCAATAGCAGATAAGAGCATTAAGAATATTATATGAACTATAAGCATGTGGCATGAAAATTATCACCATTTTAAGGTTTTTATGAATTAATTAATCTAATTTAAACCTAAAACAAGTATAAAATTACTCTTTCCAATGTGGATATAATTTTTTAGAGTAGTTGTAGTTGTGTGTTGTTACTGTTTGTAGACAGTAAAAATGGAGTAGAGCAACAAGTTGAATAAAGGACCTCAAAGGTGGATCAAAATTATCTTAAAAATATTTAAATTAATTATTTATATCAGTATCACCTTTTAAAAAGTTACAACATCCTCCTTTACAGATTAACACTTCCTTTATGGCACCTACACATGCTCATTAATGCTTGCCAGACTGTGAATATTGCATATGTCTACAAATTCATGGAATCTCCCATGAATAATGAATATTAGAAGATTAATGGGAATAATATAATGTTTAAAACATTATAAATAATGTATTACATCCCTCTAAAACCATGATCAAGCATGAAGACTCTATAAATGATAAAATTTGCATGTTGTTTTCAAATGAGACCAGTCTACAAATTTGGGATATTTTGATCATCAAAACACCTTAGAACATGAAAAAAAGCATGTTAATAATTAGGGGACATATATAATATATTTTATAACCAATATTATCATGTTTATTTTATAGAGTTTCTCAAACCAAGGTAAAACCTATAGGGCTCATATATTAGCAGGTTATTTTGCACAACCAATTTGTCAGCAATGATTCATAAATAAAAGTTGATAATTACTTAGCATTATTATATTTAAATTAATGTATTGGAGTGTAAAACAACCTCCTAAAATAATTTTCCCTAAAATGTCTTGAGTTGTCTATACCAAGTACAAACTTGTAAATCACTTGGGCCTATCAAGAAGGGGCAAAAATGAAGCAAAATGGTTTTGGCCTAAAAATGGAGCTTTTAGATCAATACAAACGTGGATTTGAGATTATGAATATTAAAGGACATCCCATGACCTTATCCCATGTGTCATACTTCCCATGGAATCTGTTAAAGTTCCATTTTCTCTCTTTTGCTCAAGAAAATTGCCCTTTCTTGTACATAACCTACCATATTTTAGTTTTTTCAATTACAAAACATTAAATGCACTATTTTGACACTTAAAATGACCCAAAATGACATGATATAATAACTAAATAAGTGACCAAGGCTAATATAATGTTGAATGGCATCAAATGACCTATGAAACACCTCATGGCATGATATTACACCCCCTATAGACCTATAAAGTCAAGTTTTTACCTATAGGTCACCTAATTTAACTAAAAAAACAAATTAGGTTCAACATTAACATAAGTAATAACAAAAAATAGATGATTAATTTTAATTCACCAAATGATCTTTTTTTTAGCTAACTATATGAAACTTTATTTAGTTCCACCTTTGGTATGTTGGTTTAAAAGATAAAAATTAAACACAAATCTCTTGTATAATTTTTGAATTATGAGAAGATTTGAATTATATGCATAGTTATTTGGTGTTTCCCATTCCTTTATGACTTGAATCTCGGTTAGGTTCACACATGCACTCCTTGTGTGTGTAATGTGTCCCAAATATTTTATCTCTTGTATGAAAAAATAACATTTATTCATGTTATCATAAAAATATATCTATACAAAATGTGAAACACTAGTTCAACATGGTGCAGATGTTCATCGCATGTTTTCTAAATATTAAGATGTAATAAAGGTAGATTTAAACATGACATAGGTTAAGGGATTGAGGATGTCTTTCAACATCTCAATAAATTAATTCGCTACATAAGTTAACATAAAAGGCATAAATGACTAATAAATCAATCATTCCTTTATTTTTAAGACTACATTTCAAATGTCTAGAGCTTCAACATGAATATGATGATACCCAAAATTAAGATCAATTTTAGAAAATAATTGTACACCATGGATATGGTATAAAAATGCTTTAATATTTAGATGAGGACAATATTTCTTCACTTTAGTCTTGTTAATATTTTTTTAATGGATTCACAACTTTGACACAAGCATAATTGGGCCTATGCAAGATAATTATTTGGGCATGATGTGTCCATTATCCATGATTTTATGGATATACCACTTAATATATTAATTTTATAGAAATTATATGTTATATAAATAGGTTTGAGGTAGAGGTAGTTAAGGTATCAAATCAATAGTATTGTTTAGTGTACAGTATGTATGAATTTATTTAGGTCGCTAAAATATACCCTTGTATTCATCTAGCTTATGGTTCAATTATTTTGTCTTTTTTATTTTTGGATAAAGCACACTATTATATGGTGACATAATGATGTTATTGTATTCACTTCATAACATCAAGAGTATAATTATTTCTAAAACTCACAATATTATTGTGCTTCCTTTCACCAATGACTAAAATCTTATGAACTAACTATGATATATGGTATTTTATATGATTAGAATCTATCACAAAGTTTAAAGGATTTACTTCATATACTACATGTCAATGGTAAACATATGGTTTAAAAAATGTAAAACATCACACACCTCTAATGGTGAGATTTCACAAAGGATTGCATCTTTAACAAGTTTAATTTTGTATACCTGGTGACACTACTAGGTGATCCAATTCTCAAGGCCTATACTAGACCATGCACTAGAGTATGGCTATGGATGATGTATAAATTTCAGGTTCAACTTTTGAAAATATGATTTAGGATAAATTAAATTATTTTGACTTCCATTGGAAATGATGAAGTGTATTGGCTCACTATTGATCTACATTTGTTAATGAAAAAATATTATTAATTCATATAACTTTTGTTGGGGGAAGTAGAGAATTTTTTAGTAATAATCATATCATTGGGTTAATAATATATTATATACTTACCTTTATATAATTATAGATAAATTGTACACATTTCTCAAGATGTTAAACTAGAGAGTTCATAGTGTGACACTCTTCACTAGATTTAATATTAAAGTTATGAATTAAGAACCACTTTCCAATCTTGGACTACTTGTTCTAATCATTTGAAAATTATTTTCCACTCTCTGATATGATGACTCAATCAATAGGCATATAAATATAAGGCCTTCAATGTAATTATTCATATCATAAAATGTCCTCATATGGAAATCAATTGATTGGTTTCAATATATCACATAGCTTAGTGATCCTCATATAATTACTACCCATTTTTGTTGTTATGATGGTTTTACTTGATTATATTTTTCTTTTAGATTTTCATTTTTTAATTACATCATATCTAATAGGCCCATATTTTTTCATAGGTGTTAAATATTTATGGTTCAAATTAGCTTCCACATCATTTTTATCACTATGTTTTATATTTTATGCTAGCACTCAACTCTCCACTTGTATTTCTTAGTATTTTGAAACCCCAAAAAAATACCATCATAAAGGCATTATATTGAGTGATTAAGTACAAGGGAGAATTGAGTAGAGAAGATGATGGATTCAATAAGGATGATGAGGGATGGTAATGGTAAATGAGGTAATGATTAGGGAGGATGAGGGAGTGATTAGGGATGATGAGGGATGGTGAGTGTTAATGAGGGAGTGATTAGGGGTGATGAGGGATGAATAATGAGTGACTAAATATAATTATTTATAATGAAGTAGTGATTAATGATTATGATATATGGTCAGGGTCAATGAGGGAGTTATTATAAATGAGGAAGAATGGTGAGGGTCAATAAGGGAGTGATTAGGGATGATGAGAGAGTGATTAGTCATGATGAGGGATGGTGAGATCCGATGAGGGAGTGATTAGGTATGATGAGGGAGTAATTAGGTATAATGAGGGAGTAATTAGGTATGATGAGGGAGTAATTAAATATGATGAGTGATGGTGAGGGTCAATAAGGGAGTGATGAGGGATAAAGAGGGATGAAGAGTGAGTGATTAGGGATTATGAGGGATTAATTAAGGAAGATGAGGGATTGATTAGAGATGACAAGGGATAGTTAGGGTCAATGAGGGAGTGATTAGGGATAATTAAGAATGGCAAGTGAGTGATTCAAGGTGATAAGGTATGAGTAGGAAGTGATCAAAGATGAGAGAAGGATCATGAATAATTGAAATTAACAAAAATTTGTTGTTTGATGTGTGAAAGTCATAAATTTGACTTATTCTATCCCAATCACACCACTTTGAATCAATTTCAAAGTGAGTGGTTTGTAAACTTCAACTTTGACAAACCTATGACTCTTAGAAATCTAAGAATCAATCTATAAGGCACAAACACCTAAAAATTATGATATATTTAACAAAAATGGACATCAATTGCAAAAAATATGTCATGAAATCCCTAGTTTTGATATATAGACCCTTAAAATGCCTAATAACTAAGCAGATTGGATTTTGAAAACTTATTTTCCACATCTTAAGGCATGCAACTATGAGATTTTGAAAAGTGACCCTAATTTCATATATTTACTAGAATAAATTAAAATTATAAGGGTTTACATTTATTTAATTTGTTACATTTATTTCCTTATAGGTAATACAGAGTAGTAAATATAAGATTTTGGATAAAGTTGGCTTCATGTGCATGTACACATACTTTACATGAAAATTAATAGCAATGTGATTGAGTTATTTATTTTATAATAACATGATCTCATTGTATATTAACCAAGAATAAATTAATAAACATTTTCAATGATTTAATGTGAAAAATAATAGTAACACAATCACATTATTATTTTTACAATAACATAATCATGTTATCTATTAGCGTGATCATATTATGGCTTGATAATTATCAAGCTAGAATTTAAATAATGTGATCCCATTATGTCAATAATTTGATCACATTATGTCAATAATGTGATCATGTTATGTCAATAAATTTCATCATGTTATGTCAATAACATGATCATGTTATCTAATAATATAATCACTTTATGGAAAATTTCCATGGAATTGTCCCTCAACTCTATGCACTTACCTCATACTCTTAGGTACATAAAGCATAATTTACAATCTACATCAAAATTATTCAAAGTATTTTATGGACATACTATAATAGTGTATGTGTAAAATGGAAAGTGAAGTTGATCTATAAATCAATCCTAGATCAGAGAAGATAAATCACACTTACCTTTTCACTTGTTGGTATATTTAGACAACTAGGGTCGTGACGAATATGGCTCCAATATAAATAACCAAGGGGAACATTACCATATTAATCTCATAATAAAGGTTTCAAAATCCTCTATTCAAGAAACACCATGTGATAACCCTAGCTACGTCCTATGTTTTCTATATTCATAAAGTAAATGACAACAGAAAGTAAAATATAATATAGTGCTCACCAAAGCTTGTGGCATAAAATGGGGGTAATAAATATGAAACTAAACATGCATATAATAATTATAATTAACCTATGTATAGATATAACCCTAATTCATAGAGAGAGAAATACCTTCAAAAGACATTACTTATGCTACTTTTATCTACCAAATTAAATAAGAGTTAAAGATGCTCACCTTGAAGATCAACCCATTGAGACTCAATATATCCATTAGAAAAAGGTGATTTGGAAGAGGATTTTTTGGTTTGTAAGGATCACTAAAATAATCCAAAACACCCAAGACTTTTCCATAATACAAGATTCTTCTCCAATTCTAAATCCTAAGCATTGACTCTTCAAGTAGAATGGTGGAAGAGAAGATTGTAAAGAAGAGTAAATGAATGATTAAATTCATCTTTCTCTCTATGAAATGGAATAAATGGATGTGTATATATAGCTTAATCTAACCCTAAATTCTTTTAAAATTTTAGTCGATAGAGTCATCCCAATCAACCTTGTATAAATAATTAATAAAAGAAAATTAGGTCCTAGTTTTGGTTGGCCAAGGCTAAACTAAACATGTAATGTGTTAATATCATTTAAGTATAGGTTCGACCCAAACTAATATTGTTCAATGAATTTATAGAAGCATTTTTATCTTAGGTAGGTGATATTTGAGGTAGTAAATTACTTGGAGGAGTGTGTAAGGGAGTTTTCAAAGCTTAAGGAAGTGTATAAGAAAAGTTTGTGTTGGTTGAAATTGGTGGTATATGGGACAATAATCTTATGAAGCACTAGTAGTCTTCCCACCCTTTCCTAGTGCACCCTTGAAGTCATGAACTTAGAGAGATTTATACTCAAAGAGTTCCTACAAGAGATAAAGAATCAGTAATTGATAAAGTTTGAAAATATTATGTGTATTTATATACCCCACTTGAAGTTCACCACATGTTACTTAGGTGTAACATGGTATGATCCTTCAAGAAAAGAGCACAACAACACACAACATTGAAGTTAAATAAAATACAAATTTTTCAAGCATAAAATAACTAAAAGTAAATGGATGAAATGAAATAAAAGTAATGTATGAATACCTAGAATTACCTTTATCACTAAATACATGTCTATTGTGTTTTTAGTTTTGATCATGGAGGGTGCAAAGACTTTTGTAGAAAAACATAAGGATATAAAACTAAAGAACAAAAGAAAAATAAGTGTAGGAAATTCAAGATAGCTAAACTATGGAGGCATGATGTACTTGGATATTTGGTAAGATGGGATGATAAATTCTAAGTTATGACCTAATGACCAAGTCAAAATTTAGAGTAAATTAGGTAACCAAAAATCTAAGGCTACTGAATGGCCAAAATACTTAAACAAGTATACCTTAAGTAAGAAAGGTAGGAAAACCAAGTCAAAATAAGGATACGTGTAAAACTAGTAATCAAACATCAATGTGAAATCAATAACAATTATTACATTAACAAATATGGGAAATAAAGGGTAAAATAACATTCTTGAGTGAGTAGTAACAATCCTTACTTAGTAAGCAATGGAAAAAGTACATAAAATGGAAACTAACATTGTTTAGTGAGAAATAACTAGCCAACCTCACTAAATAATGGAAAAAACACATGAAAGAATAAACATGCACAATTATTTGAAAGAATTAAAATAAATATTGTAATGGATGCAGTTGTCTAAAAAAATGAAATAAAATAAAATATAAATGAATGCAGTTATTCAAAAAGAAAATATAATAAAATATAGAAATGGATGTAGTTGTCTGAAGAAAAAAAAATGATAACAAAAAATTTAGAAACAAATGTAGTTCAAGGAATTGGATGATATTTTTATGCCATGGGCTTTGTCAAATAGTGAGATCCTCAATGTGAAAAATAATTGAACCTTGGGATGGGATATAATATAGTGAATTTATTACTTGAATAATAAATTATGAATCATTAATTACTTGATTAGGATGAAATAGAGGTGTTGACAAATCAATAAAATTAGTAATAGAGTTATGATCTCTTGGAATTGGATCAATGGTAAAAGAGGAAAAATATTTGGTGAGTGTTATTGAAATTTCATAATAAGAAATAATATTTTCACATTTATACTTGTAATTACCATTAACGTGGTAGTATATAAGTTGGGAGTCACCCAAAGTGTGTAGATATGGGATTCTAAGTCAAGTGATGATTTCATGCCTAAGATGAGAGCTTCATATTTTTCCATGTAATTAATGACATCAAAGGTTATCCTAAATTTTAGAGGGATGATTTTACTATGAGATTTAGTTAAAATAAAACCTATACCAACTCCTCAAAGACATTTGACACCATTAAAATATAGGGTTGAAGTGTCTTCATGAAAATCAATGGTAAAATTAGGAAGCTCTTCAATAACTACTTTGGATTTAATAGTATTGAGAATGAGATAGGTATAGTCTTGATTATTTTACTCTAAACTAGTAGTGAAATTATGGACATAATATATAAGTGAGATAGCTTGATTAATAACTTAAATATATGGAATGTTATCATTAGGGATACAATCTTGAAGGTGATTTGTAGTAGGTATGGGTGCTATTATAAGTTGGTCAACAATGACTTTTCCTTTGATAGATTTTTATTTTATGATGTGAAGGACAAATTCCATTAAGATAACCATCTACTTTATAGTTATATCTCAAGGTGGAAATAATTTTCATAATAAATTATGAAGTGGATCATAATGGACAATGGCATAGGTGGTTTTATAAATCATGTATTGATAGAGATTTTCAGCTAAAAAGTAGATATCAGGGCAATCACATTATAATTTAGCATAACTTATTTGTACTCAATGAGGCCTATACTAATATATTAAATCATGTATTATCTATATGTATCATTTTGTTTAGCAATAATTTCCCTAACTAATATGGGAGTAGAAGAGGTGTACAAAATCAAAGGATGATCATTAGGAGGACAAAGGGTGGGTTGATGAAGAAAATATTCTTTCATGTTGTCAAATGTATTTTGATAAGTATCAATCCATTTTGTATCATTACCTTTTTTAAGTAGGGAATTAATATAATATATGTGATAATCCATTTCAGGGATGAATCATCATATTACCCCAAGCTTGCCAAGGTAAATGAAAATGTCTAGAATGGAGAGAAGAATTGGCATGTTGATGATTGCATTGATATTAATGGGATAAACATCAATTAAATGAGGAGAGACTAAGAACCCTAGAATTTTACTAGAGCTAATGACAAAGACACACTTATAGGGGATAAGCCTAACTTTTTAATTGATTAATTGATCAAATATGATGACTAAATCAGAGAGATGGGTTGTTTGACTTTATGATTTGGCAACGAGGTCATCCACAAAGGCTTACACATTATTATGTATAATATCATGAAAAATGTGAGTCATGGCACATTTATTGGTAGCTCTTATATTTTAAAGGCTAAAATCCATTTTAACATTGCAATTAGTGACCCATTCCATAGTTTTTATTATTTTGTGTTGGTCTTAGGGGGCAATGTGAATTTGATTGTATCATAAAAAACCATCCATGATTGACAACATTTCATATCCAACAATGGAATTTATGATTGCATCTATTGAAGGTAATGGAAAATTGTCTTTAGGATAGGTGAGGTTATTGTTATGAAAGTCAATGAATATGAAAATAACCATGGTTAATTTTTTTGAGTGGGAACAATGTTTGACACCCTTTTAGAATAATCAATAGGTTTAATAAACTTGGCATCCAATAGTTTTATAAGTTATTTATGGCATATGGTGGAACTTTCAGGTGTAAATTTAAATTATTTTTATTGGATAGGTTTGGCCTCTAGTTATGTGATGATGTTGTACATAATGATACTAGGGTTGATACTTGACATGTCCTCATATGACCAAAGTGAAAGTCTCATGATATTTATCAAATAATAGGATAAAGTTGTCATTCTTACTTAGTGTGAGTTCTTTAGAGATTATTATGGGTTGAGGACATGACAGTTTGCCATATTGTATTCTCATAGTTTCTTTGGTGAGAATAACATTTCCATATTGAAAATGCTATAGAGAAATGTGAAGAAAAGAAATGGAATTTGTTTTTGGATATATGATATAAATGAAGTTATTAAAATGAGGATCCTTTAATTTGAAACTCCCAAGTTTATATTGTTACTGAGGAAGATGAGGTTATAGCATGAGATATCTCATGTATGGCTTCATTAGGTAGAATGGGTAAAGTTTCATAATATTCCACATCTACTTTAATATCAATGATTTTATTACCATGGAAATCAGTTTAGAATGTATTTGGTTTACATCTATTGCCTAGGCATCAAGGGCAATATAAGGTATAGGTGGAACTATGGAATAAGGTTAATTGGATTAAATTTGATTGATAATAGGTGTATCTTTAGAATCAATGGCAAGGAAGGTAGTTGGTAGAGTGGGTAGGGATATATAAAGTACAAAAGGTTTTAGAATTTAAAAATTTGAAAGAGGTAAGATTTGTTCAATAACCCAAGGGGTATCAATAAGTGGAGAATTAAATAAGGTACATGACCATTATGTTTTAACTCAATATCCATGGAAATGGCATGAACATCTCAATTGAAAGCATGTATTATAGAATAAGGTTTGATGATAGTGTTAAAGATCTAAGTCTCATGATTGACCTTGGGCCATGAGGTAGTTATCATCATAGGTGGGAGATATAATACATACTTGTGTCTCTAGAGAAGTATCAAAAGAGGATACATCCATATCACTAAATTTTTTAAGTGATGTAATTAAAGGGTCTTGAAATAACTTGGCCACTCTATATTCATTATAGGTGAAATCATATTCTATGTAAGATGCTTCATGTGAATTACATGGAAGAGGAAAGTGAGTGATCTCATTGATGAGAAGGATGGTATGATCATGAGGTAACAAAGAAGGAGGAAGCCACTTTAAAATGTGAGTTAAATTTGTAGTATTTAAAGTCTTTTGTAAATTATTTAGCTCATCATCATCAGAATCAACAAGAGTGATCTATACATATGGATTTATATTTATAAATTCAAGTAAAGGTGCACTATTAATTCATCAAAAAGTTAAATTTGATACTGAGATTTAGGGTTGGGAATATGAATACTCCATGGATTAGGATCGATTTCATGTTTATAATTTTTTCCATTATGAATAAACTCCATACATTGGTTACCATAAGAGATAATATCCCTCATAGGATGTGCTCATGGGAAACATAAGATTATATTATAGGATAATGGTAAGTTGAGAAAAATGAGCTTGGTACATATAGTTTTGTGTCCAATTATGAGAGGGATCCAAATACAACAAAGTGAATTTTGATTAGACTTGTCAAATACATGACATGTTAGGTGAGTTTACTTAAGATGATTTTTTTCATACCTAAGTTTTTTAATTAGCCAAAGAGATGTTACATTAAGTATTGACCCTTCATCTACTAATACCTTTTGAATAAGATTGCTATTAATGGTGATTTTAATGAATAAATAGGGGTCATCATATTGAAAAAGAATTTCATCACTGATCATGTCTTCTTTAAGGAACTCTATAGAACATTTAGAAGAATGACAAATAATTTCAATAGTATGAACTTTTATCAGTAAAGGCTCGTGAGAAGGTTTTTCCACTTCTAGGGAATATGGTTCTTTAATTTAATATAGTTGTTTCATTAAGAATTTGTGACAATATGGAGAAGTTTGAACTAAATACATGAGTGTTATTAAAAGGCATAGAGTTAAGTTCTTGTAATAAATTTTAATGATTCTTTTAAGTTGAAGAACCAACATGAGGCTTAGAAGATAAAATATTTTTGATAGAAAGAAAGGTAGTTTGAGGTTTTTAATGTGGAAGTGTTTCCTCATGCATGTTATAAGGTATAATAATTTTAGTTTTATCTTTAATAAGTTACTCTTTGAGTGGCGATTTATTTGACCTTGTGATGAAATCTTTGTGGGTTGGTTTACATCAATAATTTACTTTAGCCACATTCACATATTGACAATTGGTATAGTATTGATCATATTTGGATTCAAATGCACAAATATCCTTGTTTTAAAGTTAAGGTTTGGAGGTAGAATAGTTTCTTGGGTTGTTAGAGTAATAAATCTTGAAAGCTTATTTTTTAGAAGCATTAACATAATCATGATGATGTAATTTTATCATATCATTGTGATTGAATTTATCTCTTAGTATAAAATAAATTTAAAATTTTATAATCCCATGACAATTTTCATGGGAATGACTGATATCACCATGAAATCAAAAAAAATTATTAGAGTCATACCATCTGGGTGGGTTATTAGCATACATGAATGGTTTAGAAGGCACTAAAAGTCATTTCATTTATTGAATACATAGAGGCTTATAGGAATTTTTGGGGTTTTCCATTTTGGATACTCCTTGTTTTGGTTGAGGAGGATTGCTAATGATTGATTTCATTGAGTGTTGGAAAGACCCCTTGATGGTTTTAGTGTTGGGTTTAAATTGTTTCATTAAAAATTATTTGTACATAACTTGATTGACAGCATAATTTAATGTTTGTAGAGAAAATAACCTTATATTGAAGGGAAGGTGTTAAGGCCATTATGAAGAGTTTGAACAAGATATCATTAATCATGTTGTGATCAGCTTTACAAGCCAAAGATTTCCACTATTTCATAAAATCATGAGCTGATTTAGAAGATGATTATTTAGAATTAATGAAATGGTTAAGATAATTTTTGGGAAGATCATTGTGTTGAAATTAATTAATTAAAGGACTGACTAAATCCTCAAATTTCCATATAGAGTGTTGGGGAAGTTGGTTATACCATGCTAATACATCACCTGTGAAGGTTTTAACTAAAATTTTTGTAGTGATGAAGGTATTAGTTTTAATCCACTCTTTATAATGATTAAAAAATGCTTTAAGAAAATATGTGGGGTCTTTAGTAACATCATATTTAATAGTTGGAGATATATTACCAATATCAATAGATATAATGAAGGAAGATAAAGGTTCAATTTGAATGTGTTGAAGCATCTTGTTATGTATAATAGGTTGGGGAATGATATTTACCACAACATATTTAAGAGGTGGAGGGATGAATTTTTGGTTATTTTAGGGAATAATAATATGAGCTTGATTAGTCATGTTTATTAAATGATGTTGTAATTGCATCATTTAATAGGTATTAAATATTTGCATGGTGTTGATTTGTTGCACTATTTGTGCAAGAATATAAGTGGTCTCAACTGATGGATTAGTTTTTTGAGGAGGATTATTAGTATTAGGAAGAGGGGGATTCACCAAATTGGTAATATGGGGAGGGTTGGTAGGTGGCAATTTACTAGGAGGTGGGTTGTTTGTGTTGACTAGGTTTCCTATGGGGTTGTTTGTTAGGCTTGTGTAAATTTCCCCCATAGTGTAGTAAAGTTCCTTAAAGAGATATATATCTTGAGAAGTTTAGAAAGGATCTAATCAATCAATTTCATTAGTTGGAGTAATTTGGACCATGTTTCAATCCAAATATGAGGGATGAGAAAAAGTGATCCAATAGTGAATATCCTCTTGGGTAGTAAAGTTAAGAAGAAAAGAACATCCCATATATTGTATAAATGGATTTATGTTGTCCAAAAATTTTATGATAGAGGATTTAATGATTCTTAAAGGTAGAATATGCAATCAAAAAATAAAGAGGAAAGATAGGGACAAAGTCAACCAAATACATAATAGTATCAGCCAAAAGGTACAAAATCAATCAGGTCAACAAAGTCTATAGGAATGGTCAACAAAATAGGATTTAAAAGACATAATAAAACTACTTGAATGTGTTTTATATATGGAAAAACTAAATAGGATAAAAATATACACAATCAAATAGGTTGAATGTGTATTAGAGATAACACAAAAAATAAATCCTATAAGAGACTCTTTAGGGGTGACTATGTTATGTAAACATGGAAATTTTTATAATATAATAATTAATAAACTATAATTGAGAACACAAGAAATTACATTAATGTGTTTGATCTAATTATATCACACAAAACAAACCTTATACTAATGTTGTCTAGTCCATGTTTTGTAATACAATGTACAATGATCAAAGAGTAATAAAAAATTGAAATGTAAATGCTAATCTAAGTGGTCATTCCTAAATGTTGTTAGATTATAATAAATTTTTAAATTAATGTGATAGGGTGTTGGTTGTAAGTTGTAACTAGAAAATCCATCTATGGACAATTATAGGTAGTTTAGGCTAAAATAGATATGTATTGTTGATGGTACTGGCTTGGTATTAGGGCCTACCCCCTCACTTCAAAATCCCAAAATGAAAAGTGTGTTGGTTGCTTTGCCAATATATACCATTAGCCACATGTTTATACTTTTGTAGAAAACCAAATAAGCTTTCCCCTTGGTGATGAAATCCAAGTAGGTAGACCTTGGGAAGATAATGTTCAATGATTTTTAGTGTTATGTGATTTGGAGGTGTGTGCCAAATAAAAAAATAGTGTAGCTAAATTGGTAAATTAAAAGCCTCATATTTAGTCTATGTTTGTTATTCTAAGCAAGCATGCAAACAAAATGAAAAGTGAATTAATTACTAGTAAGATAGGTTAATTCTTTTTTTTGTGAATAGTACATAGTTGGTTCAAGTGACACTATATGCAAACATTATAGAACAAAATCAATATGTTCATTACTATCTTTGAAATTAAGATCCATAAGAACAGCGTAAAATAGGTCAAATATGTCTTCTAGATAGGGAACAAGTTATATAATTGTGTCAAGATAGACTACCTAGTTTGTTGTAAGGTTGTGGTTTTATAGACTATAAACTACACAAAATAGGACTGTAAATGAAATATAGAAATGAAATATATGGTGAGTGAAACATGATAGTTTTTGAAGATTATTAGTTTGATATTTTATGTTGTGTTACTCAAAGTTTGATTATTATATTCTATTAATAGATTCCACTAGTTTGATAAAGTCTAAAAAATTTGTAAGCTAAAAATTATCTATGAATAAAGTCAACTATGTCAATGAAATCTGCAAATCTATATGTTGAAAATAATATGTGAATAGAATCGACTAGGTCCAATATTTTAGGATAATCGATTGAATTACCTATTATTGAAGAAGACATTCATAGATAAAACAAACAAAATTTAGAGTGACTAAGTTACACTTATAAATAAACTATTAGAATGTATCAACAGGTTTGATACAATACTATAGAAATAAAATTATATAAGATGATAATAAATAATGCATAAAATAAAACCTACAAGGTTTAGATTAATGTTGGGTTCACTATAATGTATAAAAGGGAAAGTGAAGATGATCTAAAAATAAATCCTAACTTAGAGAATAAATCACACTTAGCCTTCTACTTGTTGGTACATTTAGACAATCAGAATCATGACTAAGATGGATCTACTAGACCTAACCAAGGGGTGCCTTACCACAATAATATCAATAGGGATGGTTTCAAATATTTTATTCAAGCAACACCATATGATAACCCTAACTAGTTCCTATGTTTTTTATATTCACAATGTAAATGACAAAGGAAGGTATAATCTAACCTAGTTCTCACCAAAACATGTGGCTCGAAATGGGGGTAATAAACATTAAATTAAATATACATAGAATAATTATAATTAAGATGTGTGTGTGTGTGTGTGTGTGTGTGTGTGTGTGTGTGTGTGTGTGTGTGTGTGTGTGTGTGTGTGTGTGTGTGTGTGTGTGTGTGTGTGTGTGTGTGTGTGTGTAACCCTAATTCATCAAGAGAGAAATACATTCAAAATCCATCACTTATTCTACTACTATCTACTAAAATAGAGGAGGAAGAGTTAGAGATACTTACCTTGAAGATGAACCTATCAAGACTCAATATCTCCCTTGGCCAAAGGTCCTTTGAAAGAGGTGTTATGGTTTTTAAGTATCACTAAGATATCCCAAAACATCCAAGATTTTTTGAAATACAAGATTATTATCCAAGTATAAACTCTAGGCAATGAATCCTCAAGTAGTATGGTGGAAGAGCATATTGTAAATAAGTGCAAATGAATAATTAACTCAATTTCTCTCTATGATATGGTGAAAATGGATTTTTATATATAGATAAATATAATCCTAATATCTTTTGAAATATTATCTGACAGAGTTGTCACAATCAAACCTATTTTATTAATTAATAAAATCAAATTAGGTTGTGATCTGGGTCGACCAAGGCTGACCTAGACCTATAACATGATAATATAATTTAAGTACAAGTTTGGCCCATGTTGATATTGATCGTTAATTGTCAAAAAGATTTTTTGGCATAGATAGGGGCTTTTTGAGGTGGTAAATTTCTTGTAGGAGTGTGTAAGGGAGGTATAAAATCTTAGGGAAGTGTATATGAAAAGTTTGAGTTGATTGCAAGAGGTGATATAGGGGATAATAATCTTGTGAAGAACCAATGGTCTACCCACCGATTTCTTAGTTCACCCTTTAATGTATGCACTTAGAAATATTTAGAATCGATGGGTTCCTATAAGATATAAAGTATCATTAATTGATAAATATTGAAAATATTATGCATATACACTCTGGACATATAGTGCTACCTCTTTAGGTTGGTTCATTGACAATGGCTACTCTATTATTTTTACCAAGAACAATGTTAATTTAAATGTTATTAGGTCACTGTTGGATATAGAATCTCCACATAATTCCATCCAAACTACATTCATATCTCAAATATATTCATTGTAATCATGATATCAAAGTTTTAGGTATTCAATATGAGTACTCTTTAAAGTTAGTGAAATCTAGTCCTCCTCCCTCACCACCACTATAGTTTGTTATTACACATATTCAAGATCATAATATAATTATAGTCATTGTACATATTCAAAATCATTGTGTAGACTTTATACTTTTCACCTATAGAAAATAATTTTATAAATATAGGTAAGAGGAGAGTAGTACACCTTCCTAAATAGTTATCTTCACATCAGAGAGTTATCCAAACTTAGAATATATATTCATCTTGTATAATGCATCCTAAAGTAACACACAAAAAATTATATCATCTTCCACATTGAATATATTAAATGATAACTTATCCTAATATACATCACATTTTAACAAGCTCTATGCATTTTAGAGTTACACATCCTACAAAATATACTATAAATAATGATTAATATAGTTATGTTACAACACTTGATTCTTTTTTAGATTCACATTCATCTACATGTATCACATTTTAATAAAATAATGTCATCCTCAAACTCTATGATATAGACATGCACTATAGTCCTCCCTCTAATGGGATCATAAGGTAGCATCTTTTAAGTAATAAAAAATTTAAAAATATCAAAAATATAAAAACATTCAAATCTGTAAAATATTCAAAAACCTAAAAACATGTCAAAAATACAAAAACTTTAAAATATTATAAAAAAATGAAAAATTAGTACTTGATCATGACATAAGTTACTAGTTTACTTATTTTGATATGTTTTTATTGAAGTTAAAATAGGGGTTTAAAGGTACCTTAACCATACAAAAGAACCACCACTATTTCCAAGAATAATAAATAAAGGATCATCAAACATAGTAGAAAATAAATATCCATAGGAACAAAATAACATAAACACATCAGAGAAACAATTGGCATGTAGCCTCCATCAAAAAGTAGAGAAAGATAGAGAGAATTAACTATGGGTATTATTTTAATCCTCATCTACCTTGGACCACTCAGTCATACTTTGAAAGTTCTTAACTAGGAAACCAATGAACTTGTCCTTCTCATTCTTATTGTTGACCCCTTTGAGTTTCTTCTTGGGCCTAGTACTATCCTCATTATTTTTTTTAATGTTAAAAAAAAATAGATAGACCTTCCATACATTGAATTATATTTTTAACAATAACCTTGATAAAAATAACAAGGTTAGTGAGCTTATCCTTCAGCTCTTTATCATCCTTTTCCAACATGGTAATTCTATCATTTAGAAATTCAATTTGATTAGACATTTCCACTTCTTTTTCCCTCATGCAAAAAGGTCATCTATCTTATTGATATTGTTAATTTCCTCCTTCAATCGAGTGTGATCCTTCATAAACCATCAAATGAATGCTTTATCCAAGTTAACTTCATCCTCAAACTATTCTAGTCTACTTTGATTCTTAGCCACATCCTTTATAGAGTTAAGATCAAAGTGGGATTGAACATTAGTTTGGGGTTCAATAGTCTTAACACCATCATTTTAGTTAATAAACCTACTTCCCAACATAATATACTTTCCCCTTACCCAAGGAAAGCCAAATAACCTTATTGGTAGTATCATTTTCCTTGATAGGATGCTTGTCACTCTTGATACTGGTATGCTTCTCAAGATTAACCACTAAATGTGGGTCCTAAAAGGGGTGATCATTGAATGTGTGATCTTCCCTATAATCCACCCAACTATGAAGAAAATGTAGGGCCTCAACATTCTTAGGTTTAGGATTATAACTGATTCATATAGCTATATTCAAAAGGCCAATAGGAGAAAGGTTCTTTTAATTTTTCTCAGTAATGGGGCAGTGAGGGATGGTTTTTTGGACCTGAAAAAACTTGTAGATAAGAAAAATGACTGCATGATGCATCATCTCCATTTTATTACCCAGTTTAACCTCATTGATAGAATGTTCCAACAATTGAATAATATAAAATGGAATGATAATGGGGATATTGTGATGATGATAATAAAAAATGGAATATGGTAGTAATGCACACCCTTATAATGTCCACAAAGGGTAACATACTTGATAACTTGCTCAGCCACATCATTGAAAGGCACTAGGAAATGCTCCCTTTAAAATACATGTTGAAAATCTATGAGACTCTCATCAATAACTAGAAATTTCTCCTTTTGTTGCTCTAGGTCTTGAGTTGACCTTATATACTCATTCTCTTCAATCTTGAGCCATCTAACCTTGGAGATAATCTCCTCAATGATTTCCACTAACACATTATGGATGTTGACCACCCTATCAACCCAATTCTTAGGAAATTGATGTGAGAGATATACATCATACCCAAATATGTGATCAATGAAAGTGATGATACCCCCTATGTGGAGACTTTCCAAAATCACTAGCTTCTTTATAATATGATCTACTTTCATGGGTTTCACTCTATTCAGTTCTCCCCCCATGGTAGAACACCTATTAAAAGACTTCCCCAAAGATGTGATGGAAAGGTAATCAAAGTGGTTTAAACTATGAATGGCAATGGCCTCTTAATTCTTAATGAGTTTGTTGATTGATAAATGATGGAAAATATTATTCTAATTGTTGTTATTAGTAAATGTCTCATTATTACTTCAGACATAGTACTCACCCTTATCATAGTTATGCATGAATTTCCATCCCTGATCATAGATATCATACCTTCATGACTAGGGTCATGATGTTACATTTATCCTTGATAATGATATCATTGATATGATTAGGTTGAGCCTGTAAATTGTTCTATATTTTGAAAACATTGGCCTCTACCCATCTATTGGCAAAGGAGTCAGCCAACACATTGCATTTCCTATAAGTATGTTAAAAGATAACTTTTTTGAAGCTATTATTTAAGTGAGTGATTTCCTCTATAATATGCAATATGGACCTAGTTACCACATACTTCTTGTCAATATAATTTATAATATTGAGATAATCCCCCTTAATGTAAATATTTTGACAACCCAGCTCAAGAGCCACCTAAAACCCCCACAAGGATATTAATGCTTCTAAGAAGTGGTTGGTTTGGAAGCCCATAAATATTTCATAAAAAGTGATAAATTCTCTTTGATTATCATGAACAACACCTCCCCCTCTTGAAAGTCCATGATTCCTTTTGGATGACCCATCAAAATTTAATTTAACCTAACCAAGTTGAGGATCCATCCATCTCACAATTCTCCTTCAGGCAATCTTAGGATCCACCAGGGTCTGGAATATAATTAAAAAATAAATATTACATTATTCTAGTAAATCCCAATGGGGATGTTATATTATGGTACTAGAGTTGTGGCTCAAACTCTAATACTTAATGAGTATGTCATTTTCATATTCTTCTTTTATAAAAAATAATAATGGTGCAAGAAAGAGAAAACAGAAAGGGTCCTTCGAATGTCAATGATGATATCCCTCTATTTGATCCTAATTAATTTGCCGCTAAGCAAGAAACAAAGTTAGATCAGATTTTTGTAGACATGAATGAAACTAAGGATTAAATTATAGCCCTAGAATAGTAAATTCATGGACATGAGGAGGAAACCCATCAAGATGTGTCTAAAGAGCATCTTACTGAGTAGGAAATCTCTCAAGATCGAAGACATGAGGAAGTGCCTCAGGATGCAAGAGCATGTGTAGCTATAGAATTGGCTAGGGATATGAAAAAAAGGAATCCACCTAAGTTTGATTGAATCATTATAGGAGATGGATATGAAGTATGTTTGACTAATATGGATAAGCATTTAGAGATTCAAAAATACTTCAAGGTCACCAAAGTAGTTTCGGGAGCATATTAGTTGGCTAGAGAAACAACTATGTGGTGGGCAAACAAGAAGCTAGAAATGAATCTTAACTCAACCACCACTACATGGGAGTATTTTGTCACACAGTTCCTATCACAGTGGCATCCATAGTTATATTTTGACCAAAATATTACATATTTTTATAATCTAAAGTAAGGAGACTTATCAATGAATGAGTAATGGGAATAGTTCACCATGGTTATGAAATATGTACCTTAGTATTAGGTAGATGAGAGATTCAAGATTAGGAAGTTAATGGACTATCTAACATGGACCAAGTCTTTTAGAAGGTGGTAAAATAGGAACATAAGTTGAAATCTCTTGCTCAGGTTAGAGATAATTTTAAGAAAAGGTTTGGAAGTTATAAGCTAACTTTCAAAAATAAGAACTAAAAGCAGAGAAGTGGAGACTCCAAAATTTAGTTCAAGAGTCATAATACTAGATTCAATAGTGGTTTAGGTAATAGGAAAATAGATAATGGTTCCAAAGATAGTTTCAAAAGAAACCAATAATCTGATAGGAAGGAACCACATAAAGGTTGCTTCATTTGTAAAGGTGACCATTTTGTACATGAGTTTACCTAGGATAAGTTAAGGAACAAAGGTGATAAACCTCAACAATGAAATTTTACACAATGTATTCATATGGTAGTTGATAATTAGAAAGCTAAATTGTAGGCTTTACTTATAGAACTATCAAGTATATTATTTGAACATCCAGTTTCTATTTTGATAGATATAGGGGATATAAAATGTTTTATAGCTCCTATAATTATAAATAAATTTTCTAGAAAAGATCAAGTAATGGAAAATGCAGGGTTAGTACAATATGGGAATGATTCTAAAGTCATTGTAGACAAGTGTTTAGTTGAATCAAAAATTAGGTTACTTGAATTCATAATAGGAGTGGATATTTATATAACACCATTAGGGTCATATGATGTGATCATAAGGGTCAACTGGATTGCAAAGCATAAGGCCAAGGTTGAATTTTATTTAAATAAGTTTGAGTGTTTAAGTAATTTTGGAAATTAGAAACTAATTTAGGGAAAGAAAATGGAGTTAAAGATTAGGTAGATTTCTACAATGCAACTTAGCAAGGCTCAAAGAAAAGGATGCCAAGCATTTATCATCAATAAAAATGAAATGGAGGAAACTAAGGAACCATAAATTGAATATTACCCTTTCTTTAAGAACATTCATGATGTGTTTTCATAGGAATTTATAGGATTTCCTACAAAACAAGAGTTTGATTTTTCTATTGACATCATACCTAGATCAAAACCTCAATTTAAGGCACCATATAAAATGACAACCATTGAATTGGTTAAATTGAAGGTTCAACTATAGGATTTGTTTTCCAAAGGTTTGATTATACAAAGTGTGTCACTATGGTGTGAACTAGTTGCCTTCATCAAGAAGGATGGTACTCTTTGAATTTACATTGATTAGAGAATGTTGAATAAAGTGACTATCAAAAAATAGGTATCTAATACTTTAAATAGATGATATTTTTGATCAAATGCGAGGATAAATGGTATTTTCTAAGATTGATCTTAGATTTGGATATCATTAGTTAAGGATAAAAGATGAGGATATTTCAAAGATGATGTTTAAAACTAGATATGGGCACTACAAGTTTACACTATTACCATTTGGGTTGAGGAATGCACTTGTAGCATTCATAAATCTCATAAATAGTATGTTCAAAGATTATCTAGATCAATTCTTTTGATATTTTTAGATGAGATTATTATGTATCCTAAGGATTAAAAAGATCATTTTCAACATCTATAACTAGTTTTGTAACATTTGTAGAAGCATAAGTTGTATAATAAGTTATCCAAGTGGGCATTTTCTAGAAAAAGTGCAATATCTAGGACATATTATCTTATAAAATGGTATTTAAATTTATATAACTAAGATAAGAGCCATTATAAAATGGTAAACACTAAATAATGTCTAGGAGTTAAGGAGTTTCATGGGATTAGTGGTATATTACAAGAAATTCATTTCAATTTTTCCTAAGATAGATAATTTGATTATCTCTCTACAATGTAAGAATGAAAGTTTTATTTGGTTAGATAAGTTTGAAGTAGATTTTTAGGAATCAAAAATAAGGCTTAATTCAACACCAATGTTAATATTTCCTAATCCCAATGATCAATTTCAAATGATCACAGATGCATCTAGAGATGGATTATGAGGAGTCCTTATGCAAGAAAGTGTAGTAGTATCTTATGAATCAAGGAAGCTAAAGCCTTTGAGTTGAAATATGACCTTCATGACCTTGAAATTGTGGAAATTATGCATCATTTTCATGTTTTGAGGCATTATTTATTAGGAAAACCATTTGATCTCAAGATTTATAACTTGGGACTCAATTAAAACTTTAGCCAAATCTAAATACTCATCAGAGATGCTAGTTAAATTTTATTTACTATGACTTTGATATCAATTAAATCAAAGGTAAATAAAATAGAGTATCTAATTACTTAAGTTAGAGAAGGTAAATATAAATTATGGATATTATTAGGGATACTTTTAGGGATCAAATGATCAAATTCTCACTAGGAAATGAATTCTATGATCAAGTTAGGAAATCATTATCTAAGAATGTTCAAAATCCTTGGTATAAAGGATACATAATAGAAAATGATTATCTTCTATGATATAATGGAAGGATGTATGTGTTATATGAGGATCACAAAGCTAAATAAACTACAAAATGCCCCATATTGAAAACATCTAGGAGTAACCAAGATTATGGTACATCTTAAACCAATTTATTCTTAGAAGGGAAAAAAAAGATGAAATGGACTTTGTGTCATGTTGTTTGGAATGTCAGTGAGTAAAAATTGAACATGTGCATTCAGATAGATTTTTTTATCCACATGACATACTAGAGTGGAAGTGGCAAGTGATCAATATGGACTTTCTTCAACGTTTACCAATGTCACAATATAGACATGACATGATCTTAGTCATAATTGAGAAATTAACCAAGGTATCACGTTTTATACCATAAATTTTGATAGATGATGCACCTAATCTTGTGAAGACATTCATAAAGTAAGTGTATCAATTGTATGTATTTTTAGATAAAATCATTCTAGATCATGATCTAAGGATGACTTATAGGTTTAGATTGTCTCTAAATTTAGCTTTAGGTACACAACTAAACATTATGACTACATATCAGCCATAGATTAATGATGAAATTGAGAGAGTTAATTAGGTGTTAGAGGATATTATTCATATTTATTACATAGACCAATAATAAAACTAAGAGGAATATCTTACATTAGTTGAGTTTACTTACATAACTCATACCAATTTGCTTTGAAAATGGCACCATTTGAAGTACTATATGGGAGAAGGTGTAGGACACCAATCAATTTAGATAGGCTAGAAGATAAGGTAGTATTTAGACCTAAGATACTTTCATAAGTGGAAGATAAATTGAAATTAATTAGGTAGATATTGGTTGAGGCCAATGATAGGAAAAAGAGTTATGTTGATCTGAAGAGAATAACTAGGTAGTTTTCAATAGGTGATTAAGTATTCTTGTGGGTTAAGTTATAGAAGAGCTCAATTAAATTTAAGAAGTTAGTAAAACATTAACTAAAATATGTGGGACCCTTCAAGGTTTTAGATTTGGTTAGACCTGTAGCTTATATGCTTGAATTGCCAACAACACTATCTCTATTGCATAATATCTTCCATGTATCTTATCTTAGAAAGTATATAATTGATCCTTCACATTTTTTATATTGGAACGATTTGCAAGTTCCAGATCTCAGGATGGTCATGGTAAAACCAATCAAAGCAATTTCTAACCATAAACTTAGTTTTCATAATAAATAAGAGTCACAATGCAAAGTCTTGTGGGAGTAATACTATGAGGATAGTGTAACTTGGGAGGATCATGATGATTTTTAGAGACTATTTCCACATTTGTTTTCATGATTTGATGATTTATACTATGTTATTTTTTTGATAAATATTGTTTTTTATTCATAACTATTATTTGAATAAGTGTCATCAGGACAATGACCAAATTTAGGGAGAAGGATGTCACATCATGATTTATCACTAAGCTAATTTACCTAATTATCCATGGATTATTATGGTTGTTAAATTGATAAATTATTTTTGAACTAAGTTATAAGTCATATATTACTATGGTAAAGTTGTATGTTACTTGATTTAATGATTACATTGCTATGAGTTTGACATATTGTAAATTCTTTACATTATGATCATGTTGATTTATTGTTTCAACTATTTTTTATAATATATTATGATGTTACAGACTAACTACCTTCTTGTCATGAGTTTGATGTAGGGGAGTTTCATCCCTTAGAGCATGACAAAGGGTGATAATCATCGAATAGGATGGTTTATATGGAGGTGTTGAGAGATGACAGAGGAACAACTAGAACCCATACACACATTAAATTATATAGTACATGTTATATGCATTATGATAATTTTTAGCATTAGTACATTTTTTATGTTATTTGCATTTAGATAATCATTTATGTGGGTGTTAGTTGAGTTTAATACTTATATGTGGAATAAATCATGTGTAATTAAATTATCGATATTACACATAGATTTAGTGAATAATATTGTTGTATGATTGTTAAATGTTATTGTATTCATGTTTGTTAATGTTTACAGGAATGTAAATCTATGTAAATAGTATTAGGTTATTATTATATATAGATTAACCATAATGTCTTTGAAATATTTTAAAACATTAGCTTGTTATCATATGATATTCATGGAATATCAATATATGGCTTGATCCCTTAATATATGAAGATAACAAAAGATGTAGATAGTCTATATAAAATAGTCATAACATAGATATTATGTTGTTATAATACTATTATGATTTGTTTAATAGTCATTTGAAATACAAATTATTGTTAAAAAGTATCATCAACTTTATAATAGTTATAATATTATTAAAAAAGTCATGAGGTTATTATCTTTACTAAGTAACAAATTTCATTATATACTGAGACTATTTTAAGGACTACATTTAGTCACTATGTGCATGCAGAGACTGTGGTTAAGTTATAAGTGTTAGTTATCATTGTTAATAATGTTAAGAGTGGAATTTAGTGTGGAGATCTATTGGGTGAATATTTTGTTGATCAACTAACTGATGAACAAAATAGGTCTCTTCAACCACAGCATAGGGAAATTGGTCAGCCAGATGTGTAGGTTTACTACATCAAAAGGGGACAAATATCTCCTCTCATCAAGGGGAGGTTCCCTGTAGATATGCAAGAGCTATATACTATATATATAAATAGAAAATAACACTCAAGGGTAGGATAAACCATCCATCTCTCTATTTTTAGAGATGATGTTCACAAATCAAAGGAGAAATCTTGATAAAATGATAGAAGACACTCCTCTTATTTCAGAAGTGTTGTTCAACAGACAAAAGGAATCTTTCAGGTGATGATAAGTAATTATAATAGGGTGCAGTAACACATTAGGATGAAATGAGGCACAAAGTCTTCACTTCAACTACCAAAGAGTGAATTACAAAAGACAATGAAGGCACAAAGTCATGCTAAGGTCTTTTACACAAAAATGGAATATGAAGGATAATGAGGGCACAAAGTCATCCCAAGATCCTTTACATAGGAATAGAAAAATAGACAAACTAAAGACAATTGTGGCAGCACAAAGTCTCTTCACAACTAGCTTCAGGTCACCTTCCTAATCACTTTCACTAATTCTACTTATTTAATCAAATGAACAAAAAATCTATTAAGGAAACAGACATGAGAACAATTTCTCCAACAACCAAGCTATTCCAACACAAAGTCTAAAAAGTCACTTGTTTTCTTATTCAAATAAAAAATATGATCAACAATCTAAGCTCAAATTCTCAGTAATGCCTTTCAATTTGGGTAGAGTTTCATTTCTAATTATAGATCAAGATACCTAAAACAATAAGATAGAATCCAATATATAGTGCTCCAAGAAAGACTTGGGCACTTTATTTCACAAAAATGTGTCACAATGCATTCAATGCCTTTAATGGATTTTAAATTCTATCGATAGGCTATGCTAGAATCGAGTGTCAGTCTTTAATATGGGCTTCCTGATGTGTTTCTTGATGTGCATGCAACTATTTACTTTACTTGATGCAAAAAAAAGGGCCATGCCATTGAATGTTTGTGCTCTTCTAATGTCCACCTAGTGGGCTACTTTACCTTCTAGAAACATATCTTATGCAAGGATATTTCTGATCTTTTCCATTATTCTCCTTTTCCTTGCTATATTTCATCCTTATTTATGTGATCTAAGCTCTCGAGCTATCTCTTTCAGTCTTGCTGGCTCTTTACACTCTTCCATCAATAGTTTTTCCCTTTGGCATTTTGGTCTTTTACATTCAGGTCTGTGTTTTAGCTTTCAAAGATCAACTGCTATTTCATTTCGATGAATTTGACATTTTTGGGCCCATTGTCGCTTAAAAGACAACATCTAGTTCACTAACCTAAATTTAATGTCTTTAGATCCATCATCAATAGGAAACCAACAGCTAGTTTACGGTGCTCAAATTTGACATTTGTGGGCCCGTCAATCTGCTCAGCAATTCCTTTGGCATTCTTGTTTTGTCCTTCTCAAAGGGGACCTGCCCTTCAGGGTCTTGAGAAATGGTTCACTTTGGTCAGTGAGAGTCCCCACACAAGGGTTCCTACCCTTCAGATGGTCTTTGAATGGCCTTCGAGCTTCTTTCTTTGGCGGGTTTTATCCTTTGAGCTTTTCCTTCAGATAAAAGTCTAAAGGAATTTCTTTAGACATTTTGTTTGAAGGAATTGTTCCTTTCCTTCATTCTTTCTTTCATCTCGTCAGGCCTTTATTTTTCTTTAGTGAACTTTTGCTTTCTATTTAGCTTATTTCCTTTAGACAAAAGTCCCAAGGAATTGTTCCTTTACAACTTTTTTGTGGGAACTTTTTCAAAGGAATTCCCTTGCTCACTCAGGCTTTGAATCGGTCCCCTTACTCCCTACCTGCCCTTCATAAGGGTTGTTTAAACTCCAAAGTCACCTTTCAGATTTTTACAATGGTCTATTTTGGTTTCCAAGTGCCCTCTGCAAGGGTACTTGTCCTTTGAGCTCTTTGGAAGACCCCTTAGAACTTCCTGATTGAAAAAATGACTAAGTGTTGAACTTATTTCTTTCCTATAGAGTTCATAGAAACCAACCTGTAGAGTCTATAGAAATGAGTTTGTAGATCTGGGGAAGTCTATAGAAATGAGAAACTAGCCTATACAGTGGTAATTTTGAGGTCTTGAGAGTCCGTAGATTTGAGTTTGCCTGTAGAGTCCATAGAAATCAAGTCTGTAGTTTTCTCTAACTTTGAAAGAGTCCATAGAAATCTAGCTGGTAGAGTCTGTAGAAACCATCTATGAAGTCCATAGTTCCACCCTATAGAGTTCATAGAAATGAGTCCATAGAACTGATGGAGTCTGTAGATATGGCCTGTAGAGTTCATAGAAATGGGCCTGGAGAGTCCATAGAAATGGGCCTGTAGAGTCCATAGTTTTCAAGCCTGCAGAGTTCGTAGAACTTGAAAAAGCTTGAAAAATGGAGAATTTTAATGCCTAAAACAATTTTTGAGAAGGGGAGAGAGGATTTTGGTCTATTGGACCAAAATATTTCAAAAATAGTTCAAATGTTGTCTAAAAAATGATTGATATTTTTGGTGGACAACAACTGGCTCTAGTTGGGGAACTTCCTTCAGTTGAAAGCTTGGAACAACTGAGGGGAGTAGAAACCAAAATCTACAGTGTCTTAAAGTGTGCCATTGGGCTATGGAGTCATGCTACCCAAAAAAAAGGCTCCAAAAAATGAAAATGAAAATCATAAAATAGAACTAAAGACTATACAAATGTACATATGTACAAGTGAACTTATCTAATACTTCAAAAACTAAAGTGATTCAAATGCTACCCATTGTGAGACAATGAAGATGGCATTTTGTCCTGATAAACTAGTAAGAAACCATTTTATCCCTAGAATTGGTGATGGGTGAATGGAACCCTGCACCAAGAATCACATTTTTTGTGTACTCCTTTTGGTTCTCTCTTCTTACTCCATGGCAAGATGTGGTCTTCAATCTAAAAACTATAACTCCTTGCTCTATTTGTGAAGAGTTCCTTTTGCTGACTTTGGAATGCAGTAGTATGGTCCACTACCATAACTCACTATTCTTCTAGTTTAGTCCAACACAAGTTTTTATTGTCAACATCAAACTCCTGACAAACCATCAACTCAGCATCTCCTTTGGTGTGAAGGAGTTTGACATCTTTGTCTTGAGCAACCTTCAATTTGAGCAATAGAGATTCACATTTAGCTATGTTGTTGGTGTTGCTAAACTACAACTTGCATGAAGGAAAAATATCTCCTTGAGAATATATCAACACAGTCTCAACTCTAGCATTGGTAGAAGACTTACTGCCATCGGATTCCAGGATCCAAACATCATTAAAAACTGGTCTTCTATTAGATTTCTCTTTATTAGAAGTGGAAGATGCTTTTTTATTTGTACTGCACCCTACCAATTCTTCTAATGTCTTGTTTGAATCAATTTTCAGATTGCCACCTATAGGACTTTCATCTGTAAAAACATGAACACCCTCTATGGTCAAAAAGTAATTACCCCTACCTGAAGACTCAAATAGAATTTGAGCTATAGGGCCTGACATTGGGTGACCATGTATTTTTCCTCCTTTTAAGGGATCAATCTCTTCATTACACCTTTGACAGGGATCCTTACCTCATACAGTTCCATGCTTAGTTCTCCTCCCACATCCTTGCAAAAATTTCATCCAAGCAAAATGCCATAGGATGGTGGGACATCAGCCACCAAGACAATCATCTTGATTCTCTTGTCTAGAAAGGCTACAAATGCAAATTGGGTGTCTTTGATTTTCCCCAGTAGTAGTACTTGATTTTTATCCATACAGAAACATTTACCAAATGTCTTGGTCAATGAGAGACCAAGAGATTCTACCACTTTCGTAGGAATGACATTGTCAGAAGCACCTGAGTCTATGACGTAATTGCTCAGTTTGTGACCATTTATCAATAGGGAAACATACAAAGGCTCTATTTTTCTAAGGGAAACTGGAGGAGTAATGATAAGATTATTTGGGATGGACATGTCCCTTGGGGGATCATGAGTTATCCTTTTATTCTCTTGTCCTACAGGGATGTCTTTATTCTTCACACACTCTACCAACATGTCCAATTGCTCAGGATTGGATTGCAAAAATTCAAATTTAGACATTTGAATTTTGGTCTTCTTGACATGGTCAATTATGTCAAATGACTTAAATGGATTAGGAACAGAAGAAGGGAGTTTATCTTTTTGATTTTTAAGAGGGGTGGTATTGGTCTATGGAATTGAAGTTGAAGATGGAGGGATGTTTGATGTACTTACCTTTCTTGCAATCACCAGGTCCTTTGGTTGGAAAGGTAGAGAAGTTCCTTATTTGGAAATTGAAATTGTAGGCTAAGGTCACTCCTCTTTTCTTTCTTTATCAGCTTGTTGGGCTGATTGATTCTTGGATTGGGTGAACATAGCATATGATCCCTCATCTGCTTTACCTTCACTTTTAGATTCATCCTGATAATTCAAGAAACTAATGTTGGAGTCACTAGCTAATTCTTCTTGGTCTTTTGTGAAGAGATCAACATTATTTTCTTAATCAAACTCAAGTTGGAAAGAGAAATCATGTTTAGTTTCCAGATATCCAACTATTGAGTTGGTTAGAGGTGCTTCAAGGGCAAGGTTCCTCTATGGAGGAGGAAAATGATTTGGCTACCCTTGATTTCTAGTAGCATTACCTTGGTATGACTGATTGGGGAATGTCCTTCTTGGCATATCATGATTAAGAGGGGTAGATATACCTTGGGCCATTTGCCTTTTCAAGGCTAGCAGTTCATTTTATATCTTTTACACCATTTGATTAGTGGTGCCTATAGGTGAGTATTCAGAAGATGAAGAAGATTAGCCTCTACTTGGGTCTCTCCTTATCTTTCCTACCAAGATAATATCATCTTCTACTGTAGTAGCCAAATCTTGAGCTATAGCAAGGTCTATTTGGCCAGCACGTCTCAATAGAAAACTCACTTTAGGTAGCTATGAGTTGATGATGAAACATTTGAGGTTTTCAGGTGTTTGTTGAGTAATTATAGGAATCCTATTCCTGAGCCTATTTAACTTGGCTATGAAATCCCTCATTGGTTCGTGAGGCTCTTTCTTCATTTGTGTGAGTTGGGCCAGCAGGGCATGTGCATCTTCCATAGGCTTGAATCTGGCTTCAAACTTGGCTTTGAGGGTGTTCTAGTCAGTCATTGACCTAGCCTACAGATGGTAGAACTAGTCTATAATAACACCTTATAGTGTTTTTATGAAAAGCCTGACTACCACATCCTCAAATTCCACTCCTATTACACCATAGGCTATGTTGAAGGTTGCAATATGTTCATCAGGATGAACCTTCCCATCAACATAAAATTTGGGGAAATTTTTCCTTAAACTACATGGTAGCTCATGTAGAGGTGGAGTTAAATTGAGTGGGCCAAAAGAGTTACCCCCAAGGACCTTGAACTACCATTGTATGACTATGGAAAGGTGGGATAACAAATCTTAGAGGGGTAAGTATTGACAAAGCTTTATTGATAGCAGAAATGGAGGCTTTGTCTGGTAATAGAGACTTGACTTTAGTAGGAGGAAAGCTCCTATTTTGTTGGAGGTGAGATGGTGAAGGAAACAAATCAAAATTAATTTCTTGTACCAACTTGAATACAGGGTCAACAATACCTTTAGCCCTTTAGCTTCTAGTATAACATGGAGTTGTTAGATTGTAGAATAAAAATGGGAAAGAACTGGCACGACTTCAGCTTAAAGCTTGAGGCTTCAAACTACGTGTTCTATTCTAGTTGTAATGGAGGTAAAGGGAGATGGTAAGGCTATAATGATAATGGGTAAGACACAGAATGGAGTCACCAAAGTCTATAATGGATAAGGCTAGGGACTGCTTCAATCTAAAACCTGAGGCTTCAGATTACATGTTCATTCCCTAGTGAAGTTGCCAAAAACTATTGGGTGAATATTTTGTCGATCAACTAACTAATGAGCAAAATAGGTCTCTTCAACCATAGCATAGGGAAATTGGTTAGCCAAATGTGTAGGTTTACTACATCAAAAGGGGACAAATCTCTCCTCTCATCAAGGGGAGGATCCTTGTAGATATGTAGGAGCTATATACTATATATATAAATAGAAAATAACACTCAAGTGTAGGATAAACCATCCATCTCTCTTTTTTTAGGGATAATGTTCACAAATCAAAGGAGAAATCCTGATGAAATGATAGAAGACACTCCTCTTCTTCCAGAAGTGTTGTTTAGCAGATAAAAAGAATCTTTTAGGTGATGATAAGTAACTGTAATAGGGCACAGTAACACAATAGGATGAAATGAGGCACAAAGTCTTCACCTCAACTGCCAAAGAGTGAATTATGAAAGATAATGAGGGCACAAAGTCATCCCAAGGTCTTTTACATAGAAATAGAATATGAAGGATAATGAGGGCACAAAGTCATCCTAAGATCCTTTACACAAGAATAGAAAAATAGACAAACTAAAGATAATTGTGGTAGCACAAAGTCTCTCCAGAATCAGCTTTAGGACACCTTCCTGATCACTTTCACTAATTCTACTTATTTAATCAAATGGAAAAAAAATGTATCAAGGAAACAAACAAAAGAAAAATTTCCCCAATAACCAAGCTATTCCAGCACAAAGTCTGAAAAGTCACTTGTTTTCTTATTCAAATAATGAAATATGATCAACAATCTGAGCTCAAAGTCTCAGTAATGCCTTTCAATTTGGGTAGAGTTTCATTTTTGATCACAGACTGAGATACCTAAAACAATAAGAGAGAGTCCAATATATAGTGCTCTAAGAAAGACTTGGGTGATTTGTTTCACAAAAATGTGTTATAACGCATTCAATGCCTTTAATGCATTTTAAATTTTGTCTATGGGCTATGCGGGAATCAAGCATTGGTCTTTAATATGGGCCACCTGATGTGTTTCTTGATGTGTGTGCAACTATTTGCTTTACTCAATGCAAAAAAATGGGCCATGCCATTGAATGTTCATGCTCTTCCAATGTCCACCTAGTGGGCTACTTTACCTTCTAGAAACATATCTTATACATGGATATTTCTGATCTCTTTCCATTGTTCCCCTTTTCTTTGCTATATTTCATCCTTAATTGTGTGATCTGAGATTTTAGGCTATCTCTTTTGATCTTGCTAGCTCCTTACACTCTTCCATTAGTGGTTTTTGCCTTTGGCATTTTGGTCTTTTACATTTGGGTCTACATTCCAGCTTTCAAAGATCAACGGCTATTTCATTTCTATGAATTTGACATTTTTGGGCCCATCATTGCTTGAAAGCCAATGGCTAGTTCACTACCCTAAATTTGATGTCTTCAAGATCATCATCATTAGGAAACCAACGGCTAGTTCACGGCACTCAAATTTGAAGACTATGGGACCATCAATCTCCTCGGCAATTCCTTTGGCATTCTTGTTTTGTCCTTCCTAGAGGGGACCTGCCCTTTGGGGTCTTGAGAAATAGTTCACTTTGGTCGGTGAGAGTCCCCCCGTAAGGGTTCCTACCCTTCAGGCAGTCTTCAGATGGCCTTTAGGCTTCTTTCTTTGATGGGTTTTATCCTTTGGGCTTTTCCTTCAAACAAAAGTCCAAAGGAATTCCTTCAGACATTTTGTCTAAAGGAATTGTTCCTTTCCTTCATTATTTCTTTCATCCCATCGGGCCTTTGTTTTTCTTCGATAGACTTTTGCTTTCCATCAAGATTATTTCCTTCAGACAAAAGTCTGAAGGAATTCCTTCAGAGCTTTTGTCTGAAGGAATTGTTCCTTTACAACTTTGCCACGAAAACTTTTTCGAAGGAATACCCTTGCTTGCTCAACCTTTGAATCGGTCCACTTGCTCCCTGCCTTCCCTCTGCAAGGGTTATTTGAACTCTAAAGTCACTTTTCAGATTTTTGCAATGGTCCATTTTGATTTCTAAGTGCCCTCCTCAAGGGTACTTATCCTTCGAGCTCTTTGGAAGACCCCTTTGAGCTTCTCATTTGAAAAAATGACTAAGTGTTAAACCTATTTCTTTCCTGTAGAGTCCATAGAAACCAACCTACATAGTTTATAGAAATGAATTCATAGATCTAGGGGAGTCCATAGAAATGAGAAACTGGCCTACAGAGTTTGTAGTTTTGAGGTCTTGAGAGTCCATAGATTTGAGTCTACCTATAGAGTCCATAGAAATCAAATCCATAATTTTCTCAAACTTTGAAAGAGTCTGTATAAATCTAGCTAGTGGAGTCTATAGAAACCATCTATGAAGTCCATAGTTCCACCCTATAGAGTTCATATAAATGAGTCCATAGAACTAACAGAGTTTATAGATATGGCCTATAGAGTCCATAGAAATGGGCCTGTAGAGTCCATAGAAATGGGCCTATAGAATCCATAGTTTTCAAGCCTACAGAGTCTGTAGAACTTGAAAAAGCTTGAAAAATGGAGAATTTGAATGCCTAGAACAATTTTCAAGAAGGGGAGAGAGGATTTTGGTTTGTTGGACTAAAATAGTTCAAAAATAGTTCAAATGTTGTCCAAAAAATGATTGATATCTTTGGGGGACAACAAGATCTATAGGCTTGTAATGTAGGTATATAATGAAAGGATTTTAAAAGAATAAAATAATTATTAAGGAATTGGGGAAAGTTCAAGATAGAAATTAGGGATTTTCTAGTATAGTCATTAGAAGTTAACCATGAATTAGTTTGATTTTTAAGTGAATAATTTAGTTTATACATGGACTATGAGCTATGAACTAAAAATTGCATGAAAGCGTGAATGGAATATGGATGCAAAAAAATTATGATAATAAGAGAGTGGGAG